>JACJUY010002080.1:71128-97225 GCA_014220935.1 Platorchestia sp. MABIK
AGGGGAGCATGTGTGAGAGAGGAGCATGAGGGAGAGGAGAGCATGTGGGAGAGGGGAGCATGGGGGAGAGAGGAGCATGAGGGAGAGGAGAGCATGTGAGAGAGGGGAGCATGTGGGAGAGGGGAGCATGTGGGAGAGGGGTGAATTTCATGCTAGTCACTTGGTGGCAGGGCAATCAGAGAAATTGAGGGACAAATTTTCTTAATTGGAACAGGATAAATTAAAAAAAAATTATGAATGATAGTTGTGAATGAAGCTAATCAATGAAGGAAAATTTAATTAGATGAAATTTGTTTCCATATGTCAGTTGATTATGGGGAAAGTGAACATATCACAAACTGTGTTTTGAATTGATTTTCAAAAATGCCAATTACAGCTTGCTTCCTAATCTCAGTCTTTTTCTCACTTCGATGAATCTGCACCATCTATTCAAGAGTGATGAGTCATTATACTGGGTTCTTTTTCTTCATATCATGTTATCAGGGGAATATCAGTGGTTCAGCTCTTTTATGCTCAAAATGTGAGAAAACTCACAGTCATTGATCTGTGGATGTCAAAATTATCTTTCAATATGATGAGCTAAATCTGAAGTTAACAGTTAACTTCAGCTTATATGAATTCCTTCCAACGGCCAATCATTCCAGCTTTGGGACGTCAAATAGCTTAAACATGTTTGTAATACTACTCAGTCCATTTTCACATCCCATTGTTAATCTGGCTGCCAGGCACAGCACAGATAAGCAGGCACTTGAATCAAGACTCTCCCTCACGCAGCACGCGCAAGTCTGTAAACTTTTCAAATATTCCGAGAGGCCAAATTGCGGCGCGGTTGGTGTAAAGTGAGTTACCTCAAGTCATGCGCTGGGGGCATCTGCTCGCCCGGAGTCGAACATTTGAGGATCGGTTTGCGATGTTGGAGTCCTCTCGCTCATCATCGTCCACTCTGAAAAATTCCCGTCACTTCGGGTCTTGTTTACTCAGCCCCATGGGTCGTTAATTTTCATATTAACTCATTACAAGGAAAACACGGGGAAAAAGTCAAGTAAACACGTCCTTGACGTTCCGCTAACACGTGACGATGACGTAAAAACTCGTCACAGGTCACTAGCCCGACCTAAAAACTGCAATGAGACCGCACACCCGCGCACTGCGCTCATGAGCTCAGTGAGCCTCATATCTAACCCAGCTGGCATGCGCACGCGGCCTGAAGTTATTGTACATATTCCCTTGTATTGTGTTTGCCTTGAATTAAACGTCGCGCTTATCTAAGTTATATGTCTTCGTTCGGTTAGTGGAATGTCTTAGGTCTTTGAAATTTTTCTTAACTTATAAAGAATACGTTTTATTGCACCATTCGCAGTTAATTCAACCACTGTCATCGTTATCCAAATACCTCATGTTTCATTTACACTAGTTAAATATAATGAATTTTATGTCATCGAATTTTTAAAATTTAATATGTTGGCTTTTCGAATCAACTTTTTGGTAATTTGAGTTTTCATATTGTAAACTTTTCATTAATCCTGTGCAAAAATACTCTCTCGTTTCTGGCTTGAAGGGATCTTCTGTGTCAGCCTTATTTGATTGAAATTTTAAAAAAACATTTCACAGTAAAGTAAGTTCCCTGAGCTAGTGACTAGGAACGCACTTGAGATGTAGAGATGTTTGCACCAAAATTAATTTAAAATTTCGGACTGTCGACTTCATAATTTTAGATGCAGAATCAATTACTCTCACTCATTGAATCAGGTTGATGCAATAGTAAAGTCCTTTTTTTAAATGGGAGTTTAAAATTGGGTTTGTCCATTATTTACATTCTGTAGTAAGTGTAATATATTTCTGTGACTGAACTAAACGATTTTCTTTCAGATTATTTCTGTTTCGTTCGTAATTTTCCATAAATATGGGCATCCATGCTTATCCCATCTAAAGATCGCGTAAGAAATGTTTTATACTGTACGAGTTTCATAAAGGAGTTAATGTAAGTACAGCAGTAAAATCTATTCAGAACAATTATAGGCATAATGTAGTGAATGAAAGTAGTTGCAGGAGTTGGTTTTCTTGTTTTCGAAGTGGTGATTCCGCTTTAAAAGAGAAGCCAAAGAAAGGTCGTCCAAGAACATTTCATTCCGATCGTTTGAATATTCTTGTGTCTGGGAATCCTAGTGTTAGCACTGGGGAAGTTGCAAGGCAGTTAAACGTGGCCCATGCAACCTGTTTGTGATTTCCACTTGTTCCGAGGACTACCAAACCATTTGAGTGGACTTGGTTAGAAACAAAAGAAGAGAGAGAAAAATTGAATTTGTATTTTGATTCTAAACCTAATGAATTTTACATGTGAAGCATTGATAAGCTTGTTGAGAGGTGGAATGAGGTCATTGAAAGCAATGGAGAGCATGTAAATGAATGTTTATTTTCATAATCATTGGCTTATTCATCTGAGGCCTTTATATCGAACATTACTTTTGCACCAACCAGGTACTTTCAACAATATCAACGGCTACCTCAGAAGCCTGAGCTACTGTGCGAATGTAAGGAGAGACTGTCCTGCAAGTCGTTTTTTATCAGTATTTACAGTATTTATAAGCGTTCTCGAATTCAGAATATCGTCAATGGAACACATTTTGATTTTTTCCTCTCAATCTTCTGTTCAACCACTGACATAGTTATTACAATACTATGTATGTTTACCTATAAACGATATTTTTGTTCAGTCATTTTGATAGCCAATGTAATACATTTCATAAATTAACTTCATGGGTTTTAAACTGTTCATCTTTTCGTATTTCTTTCTTTTTTCATCAGCGAACTTTTGAGTCAACGATGTTCAGAGTGTATAAATGCTTGCGCGTTTGAAAATTTTTTTAAGAACTAGGAGGTAACTAAAGACGTGTAATGTTAGCCGTCACAGATTTTTAAGTGATTGCAACAAAATTTTTAGAATCGTTTCTTCATTTCAATTTCACTCTGAGCCAGACACTGTATTTACTTAAAGTGCACAGAGAATCATAAACTGAAATATTTAGATTTCATATGAATTCATACGAAAGGCTAAAATTTTATTTAAGTACTAGAGTACTAAGTTTTTTCTCCATCAACATCATCGTGTTTCATTTACCCGCTTGTTAGCGATGTTCCTCACCCTTATTCTGGCAGAGAATAAGGGTCGCTTCAGAACTCTTTAGGCCGACAGCTGATGCAGCGTTTATTATTAAGAGGCTTCACGAAACATAAGTTGTGGCAAAGATGCTTCCGTCAGAAGCTGTTCGTTTGTTTACTCTCCGTGAATTACGCTCGCGGCCGAACACAGGTCCTTTCAATGCATCCGCACCACCGGAAACAGCGGCTTAACTTTTGATTCACGAGACCGTTTCTTACGAGGCAGAGGAGGAGCTTTTACGACCGTATATCTTATGAGAGAAAAACGCTCCCATGACCTAGAATAATCCCACGTCAAAGTTGTATCCAGTAACTTAGTAATATCTCTCTTTCGGAGTACAAAAGGTACCACGACTCCGCACGTTTTCATACACGAACGCAATCTTTTGTAATCGCCATGGAGGTCAAGCACCTTTGTAGAAAACGTGACCCTGATTTACTAAGCTGTTTTTTATATTGGTATTTCACATTTTAAATTGACACCCTCTACCATGTCATTTGCATCCTCGAATACAAGGCTCTCAAGATCAAATAAAGTTACACCTGTACAACGGTGATTATAGCCGTGCAACATCGGGCTTCCATCGTGCAACAAGCGGGCTGTTTCAATTGCGTGTAGGACAAAGCTCTTGCTGCGGAATATAGTGGTTGCTTTACAAAAGAGGCGTAGTGCAGGCTCATTAGGGTGATAAAAGACAGAAAAACAAGCAGCTCATTTCGTTCCTCGAAAAAAAAAATTTTCCTTCGCAATTTAGCATTCGGTCTTTCGTTATCTATTACATCAACGACTTACCGACATAAATGGAATTTAGTTTCAAGGATTTGAAGAAACGTTTCATGAGTAATAACGACAAATATTATTCAGGTGTTTAACTGTAAGTATGAAACACATATGATCAAATAACATGCATGAACATTCGTCTACAAAAGATGTAAGCCATGGCCATCAATTTCCCAAGTCAGCTCGCTAAATTCATGTTGCCAGCCTCATCATGCTCAAATTCTCGTGCGCTACAACACGCTGGGTAATGTTAGAAGAGTCGCGATTTGTCGCTGTAGCGTCGCTTGTGCTGAGATAAATTACAAGAAGGACCCGACTCAGTTTTTGAGCTCGTCTTTGGCGGTCATGTTCCTAGTTTTGCGGGTGTCCTTAATTGCGCGGAAGCAGGGGAGAGACTGCCCGTATTAATCTGAGTGAAACCTGTGAGCGTTAGTCGTAAAATGCTCAATGGTCCTTTTTCTTGTGCTGTTCATCAAGCTTCCCGCCCAGGTCGAGTCATGTCTCTGCCCGAAGAAATGCGTCTTCGGCATGAAAATGGATGGCAGAAATAAAATGTAAGATGGCAAATTGATGCCCTGATCGACTTTTTTTTTTGCTGTCGAAGTCTAATCTCCATCTCAGCGCGCTAAAATGAAGGATCCCGTTTTTATAACAATAAGTACAATGGAATTTAGTTCTCAATTTTGATTTTCAAGAACACCTTTTTATCGCACTGCCATCCAAATCTCTATACACATGGTACATAAGAAATGTCCACATAAACTTGACTTGTTCAAATTGCTTACACTTCTTATAAGTTACTTTGATTCGACTGCTATAACCACAACGTCTCTCATGTTCATCTCTAATAACACAGTTTGTAGTAAAATGCGCTTTTCTTATAGAGCGGTCAGTGTAATTTCTTGATACGGCCACACGGTTTGTGCGATCCACTAAATGGACAAGGACTCTGCCCGGCCAAGGAGCAGAGAAAAAATGTTTTGCATCGGCGCTGCGTGCAGCCACAGTTCTTGTTGTGTCCGTGCCATGAAAGTTCCCAAAATTTTTTGAGAATCTTTCCAGAAATTTTCTGTATCTATTTATCCAACAGACCCATTCACACACACAGGGAAATCTCAGGGTCATCGTGCGCGAGAGATCTTAATCATTGATCATAAGAGCTTATGCTGTGGCAATGTTTCGTAAAATTGCTTCATATTTAACGTCTGAAAAGACTGAATTCCCTGTTGCCATCGGAGACATATTGGATGCGTTCGTATGAGGCTATCCCATTTTACCCAAAGCTACAACGTTTTCAGTGTGCATCGAGGTGTTCCAGAAAGTCTTTGAACTCATTATTAGGATAATTCAAGTGCAAGTGCTGAAGAACGGAGCTGTTTATAGTCCGAAGTCTTCTGATCTGTGCATCATGTTCATAACTCGAAGCAGGCGATGAAGGATATAGATTCCCGAATTTGCAGGTCAAAGCACCATCACTCTGTTTTTAATCCGACTCCAATTCTTCAGAAATTTAGTGTAGAAAAATGTTAAGGATTGAATCTGGGAATAACATTTAAGAAATTGAACCAACTAGCACGTACTCAATCGTTCTGAAAAAAGTTCGAAGTAGTAAGGATGTCTCTCCTCATGACGGCCAATAGTGTGCCGTAGCTTGCAGCTGCACTAGCTTATCGTAAAGGCAATTAAAGTGTCTACAGCACTTTCGAATTTCTCAAAATACTTATACTCGCGTGATCAATTTCCTGTAATATAAATATTCATTTTGTACCGGACTAACTTCCTAAGTATTCCAAAAACCGACTACAATGCTGGCAGAGAGAGCCGGGCAAAGCATGACAGCCAGCTCCTCGTGTACTGTGTGACTGGTCGTGTTGCTGATCGTGAGAGTTACCCGCTCATTCCTACTGCAGAGGACGCCAGTGGGTGGCAACAACATGCTAATAGATAGGATCAGGCGTTCGTTTCGGTACAAAAAAAACGTTTCGGTAATTAATGCAGCAAAAACATGTAGAGTTTAACTTAAAATTTACGAACCAATTGGATGTTCTTTTAATCCCGTTTTTCTAAATTCTCATCTTGACGAGGGGTTATCCTATTTTTTACATCCTGAGGGGTTATCTAGGGTTTTTATCTATCGAGGGACTATCTAGGGTTTTTATCTATCTATCATGGGCACATTCCTGCCGTGCATACCGTCCAGCTACGTAGGCGTGTGGCAATGAGGCTGCCGAGCAGCAGCAGGAGCAGCTATCGGGCTCGTATATCAATAAGATACACGCAGCAGCCCAATATCAATTAGACCTTGTGCATGTCCTCATAAGCAAGTCGTGTCGCCCTCACTCACTCTCGCTACACGTCCTCTCACACCTCGCCTCTGTCATTTACGACTCTCCCAGGACTTGCAGCTCATCCCAGAGTCCCTTTTATTTTCATGATAACTCTCGTTCCGTGTTTGGATGTTCATTTTTACGTTACACACTCGGATTTACTCCGAATAGTTTATTTTATCAGTACAAATCATCACTGCTCGTCTGTCGATTAAAACCTGTATTTTTGAGCTCATTCGTCAGTTTATTTTATTTTTATATTAGCTGTAGTTTTATTTTTGGATGTTCAGTTTAGGGCTTCACAATATAACTAATTCAAAAGGATGTAAAGGGGTTGTTTCAGAATTAAAATTGTTTAATGTATGTTTGTTTCAAGATGACTATTTTGATTTTATCAAATCTCTTACCATTTTTCACAGAGAAAGGCTCAATACTTTGTATACGAATACCTTGAAGGCAATGGAAACACCTCAGGGATCCCGAGTATCAGCCCGAAGTGTCAGTGTCGCGTGTTTGTAGGGCTAGAAACACGATTATCGAGGTTGACATCTGCCGTAAAAATTGCTTGAGAAGCGACCCTGAGATTCGAAATAGTTCTTAAACAAACGCGAGCATGGCCGTCAATCGAGAAGGCTACAAAACGGCAGTAAATGACCAGTTGTGGTTAAACACAAAGTGAAAGCTTGAGAGCGTTGTGCCAAATGCGTGCGCTGGGAGGAGGAGCGAGCTTGTGACGTCACAAGGCTGGGACTGTGCTGGGACCACGTCGATGATCGAGCGCAGTGAACGTGACCGCCGTCATGTCTTGATTTTGCTTGTTTTTAAAGGGCCCGCCTGATAAGGCGAAATTATTTACACGTACGCAAATGAGCGCGTCTCCCACCAGTGGTTGTGTGCCCTGCTCAAGTGGTGCGGGGGCCTGCGTACAGCCGGTCGAGGCCAACCTCCCTGCGTAATGTAGCTGGAATTCGTGCGAAATTTTCTCTGTTTTTATTTATCACTTGGTATAATAGGGGCATTTTGAGCATAAGGCATATCTACGAGCGCGCTGCGCGGTCATGTATTTCTTGAACGGTAGGCTGTCGGTCGAAGTAGAACCTTTCCAAGTTATGCATTTTCTGTGGGTGTTTCTCAGGCTTCATGTTAGTTTTTTCTTCTTTTAGAGAATAAGATAGTATGTTCGTACAAAGCCGTGTCAGCCAATTTCACTAGATTTACAGATGTTTTCGAAGGGTTGTTGAAGTTTAGTTTTTCAATCCAATTACTACCCGTGAAAGAATTGGGTGAGAACTTTTGGAAAAACACGAGTCATAGAGTTGCGTTGTTTGATTGTTTGAAAAATTTTTGTTATAGCTTGATGTTGTTAAAGAATTTAACGAAAATTTACTCTCGGTTGTTTTTTTACAAAGTATGTTCCATCAAGCATTCCCAAAAACAGTTTCACCAATTAATAAATAGCCCAGCTGACTTATCCGTACGTTCGTCTCACCTCACCATTATAACTACACGCTAGAGTTACAGCAACGCCTCACGTCACGGTTACATCAAAGGCTGGATTTTTAAACAGTTTACGTCCTCGGAGTGTTTTGCTGGCAGTGTAATAGTCTTCTGTTGACTTAGATACGTTGCTAGCTATTTTCTTGGCCGAAAATTCTAGAATTAAACTTTTCAAATAAAATTTAACGGTTTTACCTAGAAAAGATCTGCGCACAGCTTAGCGAAGTAGACCGAAAAGAACTTATGCTGCGGGCTGAGCCTCTATGACTGAAAATCTGGCCCCAGGGCCACACGAAACAAGCCTCAAAGCGGCTCCACCAAGCCGAGAGTGCTCTAGAGAGCACGGTGTGCAGACGGGTTCCGGGAACCGAACATTCACACCAACTTGACTTGCTTCGGCACAGAAAAGCCTTCATGCACAGCTGCATCTGTTTGAAGAGGTCAATTCAATTACTTTGAGTTTCATTGCGTTCACGGTTTGAAGCTTTCAGCATCTCTTAGCATGAACAGCATCAAGCAAGTTCGGTGTAACTGTTTGATATTGAAGAGTAATGAATTCCCGGCGTCCAGCTTCGAACAGAGGGTAAATTGAATGGATCGATGCTGAATTATGAGCTTATCCATCTTCTGGAGCGAGATTCGGTAGATGGTCGTATGGCTTGCACAATCGTCAGTAACTCGTAAAATTCAATCTCGATGAAACGCCTCTAACTTTGACGCTCAATTCCATCAACAGCGCACTCAGGAAAAAACGATGGGATTTTTTTAAGAGATGGGTTGATTGAAAGACACGTATAGAGGCGAGCATCCATCACGAGGGTAAGTACGAATGATGTAAACATGATTGCGGTGAAGTGTTGCCGTACAGACACCGAGTTGGTGTACCCTACAGAGCGCCTCTGTGTACCGCCACATTGTGTGTTTACTTCGAGCCGCCCACGCCCGGCCTTCTTCCGACCGTGGAACGCCTCTAAGATGGGCTTTTTGAAGTGATTTATTAGCTCCCTCAACGCCGCGTCTTCATCCCCCGAATGAAGCTAAGCTTCATTTGATTTCATGACTTCTAACGGCAAGTCTCTACACTGGAATTGCTGGAACTTCTGATAGGTTCATTTTCACGACTTAGTCCTATAGCTTCACTTCCACGGTAAACGTTTTATTGGGTTCGAATTGATCAAATTAGCAAATCGCTCTTTATTGACAACCCCCATTGTAAATAAATTGGGTAGAATTGAAAAAGTTCACTTTTTACTCTATCAATTTTTATTTTTTTCATATTCGTTTCGATTCATTACATCTCAAAAATTCATTTCTCCTTTATTTTTAAGAATGATTTGTTATGCTCTGATAATATAGCAATCTTAATTTGATCATGTTCGCTTTGGAAAATTTTGCTCTGCTTGACCGATTGCCCAGATCGTTTAAGAACTTTAAATAAGGATTGAAACAATTGCTAAGAAAAATCGATGCCACAGTTTAAATCATACCATTTGTACCAAACTTGTGCCATTGTTTTTATCGTGGACGTGCATGAAGCTGTAATGAAGCTTCGCACACATAGTCTTATACGTAAAATTACACTTATGATTATTATCAAACATGTGTCCAATATAATATGGGACAGCTCTTGACCAATTTTTTCACACTTCAGAGTATCTATGTTCCATGGTTACCATGGTAACATTAGGAGAGCAACCCAACCAACGTTTGAACAGATGAGCTTGACATGCGACGTTGACACCCAACATCAGACGAGTGTGACATCTGACGTAAGATGTTGACGCTGCTAGTCACTACCCCCATGAGAGACATGGAAAGTTCAGAGGATTACGTCTTTATGAAGATGTAGTGGCAAAAATGAGCACTGAAGACGAGACTGACGACCCAGAGCGGCCTCACTGTTGGGAACGCGATAAGCGCGCCGCCAATGAAGCCTCGGGGGCCCAGATAAAGCTCGCTTGATGCAGGGCCTTCACTTATCGAGCTTCTTTAATTGCGAGCCTGTGAGCAAAACGACCATCAATTGCAGAGGCAATGAGGCGCGCCAGCTTGACACGCTTCTTCACTTGCTCTGCTCATGCTAATTGCGGGCTGCCGCATTTTATTGTTCCGACCAGACGGACTGCCGGCCTCCACTATGCGCTCGTCGAGCCGTGTGCGCGGGTGCTGTGCGGATCCCATGTACGGCCGACGTGAAATATTGTGCGTACGTCTTTACGTTTTCATGTGCATCAAGACAAACGTTGCGTAGCATTTTCTCGTTTTCTTTTTTATCATAGTGTGTTTTTTAGTCCTCCATTATGCGCTCATCGAGCAGCTTTCGCGAGTGCCGCAGGTTGCTGTGCGGAACCCCTGTGCGGCCGACGTCAAATTTTGTACTCACGTCTCTACTTTTTTATGTGCATCAGAACAAACGTTGCCTACTATTTTTTCGTTCACTTTTCTTTTAATCTTACTGTATTCTGTAGTTTTATGCTATTGTTGGTTTATTTTCTCGGTTAATTTTTGTTATCTCTCTATTTTCTTGTTTTTTCATTTCCATACGTATTTATTATTTCCTTTCAATTCCATTTTCCTTCATTTTCATAGTTATTTGCTGCCTTATTCTTCATTTTATAATTTCCTTAACTTCTGATTTCGTCATTTCTCATCCTCATCCTTCGTTCACAAAAAGCTGAAATTATTCGTTCAATAAGATGTTTAAACATGAGTATAACATACCGGCGAAAACATGTTTAAAATAACCGTAGGTGTGGTATAGATTAGGAATTTGAACGCAACAAAATTTTTGTCACGGAAGTTTTAATTTTCTACGTAAAGAATACATTACAAATACAAACAAAATGCACTTAGTCTCACTTGCAGTACGTACACTTCATGCAATGCGCTAGGAAAATTATCTTACAGGCAAAATGCATTGCAATTTAAAACCAGTAAATAAATATATATTCCATTTATTTCCATATCCAGATGCTGAAAATCCATATTCCAGATAAGGCGTTGAATCATAGTGAAGCGACAGAATTTGATGCACGAAAAGAATTAGTGAAGTACCATTTGAGTTATTCTGTTTGAAAAGCATGTCATAATCCCTTTTGCCAGCTTCAGAGCATCTTCCCCACAGAACCATGGTAACAGGAAAGCCTTCAAGCCTGTGTTTAAAGGGCCAATATTTACTCTTTTATCTTCAAACTGAGTTATTGAACTAACAAAATAATTGTGAAGAAGGAGTCATAAATAAAGACCGAAGGGTCACAATGGCATAAGAGACCATCATCACGATGGAAAATTGAAAATATCAATGAGCAATAAATCAAACTCTATCCGTGATGAGCCCGAGAGTACATACAAAGACCTTTTGAATGGATTTTCCATTTCCTCCAAATACATGGTGGATTTACTCATCACGTATTGTAGAAAAATACTGATCAGCAAAATTGTTTTTTGGTCACATCTTCAAATCGCAGTGTTTTGAGAATAGACAATTTGCTCAGTAGTTGTTGCCAAGTCAAAGAATATGAGCCATAAAGTTGTGTAAATGAGCTTCTGCAAAACGTGAATTTTTCAACATGTTGCTGAATTTTCACTATCATTTGTCATGTTATTGTTAAGTGGTCATTTTTATTCTAGTGAAGAATTATAACACTAATGCCACAAATTATGTGATTTTTCCCGTCGGTAATGACGTGGTAATTTTTCAAGTTATCTAGAGGATTCGTCAGTGACAACTATTCCTAAATGAACAAATGGGACTCGTACATTCTCAGATCACGAATTAGTATCATATTTTACTAAGGAATAATTATTTTTTTTAAATTTGACAGATTTATTGCCGCTATTTTATTTTAAAATGTAACCTAAGAAACGTTAGCAATATTATTACACATTAAATGTATTTTTTATTATAAAAAGCAAGCATCACACATGGAAAATGCTCGCGACACGAATGCCCACCATCTGCACTATTATAGCTCACCCGTGAGTACCCTATGCTAAGCAACGATGCTCACTTCAGTTTAAAAAAACCAACTTATGAAACTGAGAAATTTGTAGAACCTTATTCTTTATGACAAAATCTTTAGCAAAAAGAAAAACGATTAGGAGTACACCTTAGTCGCTAATAACGTTACGGAATGATGTATCTGTGGTACGGACCAAATCTTATGATATCTTGAACGCAAATGTATTACTGTTGTTGCAACGTATTCTTCTACTTATATACATATATATATCATATATATATAACACGTACATATCTAACCACTATAACCAACAATATTATTCATAATTTGTAAAAATGTATCATAGAGACCATTCAAACGATTTGAAAAAACTGGCATTCGCTTTTCTTTTTTACACTCCAAAAAATATTGCAGAAATAAAAATTGAATCTATTGTTGAAGAAAATTCAACTTATCGCGAGGAAAACAATAAAGCAAATTTTTCTAAAACTTCTTGGCTAATCATCAATACTATATAATGAAACGCGAGGTGTCTCCATAAATTTATTGATAAATTTATACATTTTTTGCGCGGAATTTCTCCTACGTCATTCAATGGGAATCTTATTAAACACATTAAATTGGGTGGTCCGTCTCACTTTCAAGATTTTAAAGAATGCTTAATGACCATATCTGTGATTTGAGTTTCACCAGTGCACACGGACAAGAAAATTTTAATCGCGGGTACTGTTAGGATGGATATATTTGTTTGCCATCCACATCTGGAAGATTTATTAAACAAAAATATCGAATCCCATCTTTTTTGACGGGCCGTGTACGCTGGTACACCATATAAAACACACGACTCTTATCCAGCCATAAAGCGTTGAACATGCAGGACAAGTAAGCTTTAACAGATAAGTGACAGAGTAGATGCACGCGCCCACTACCCCTGGCCCAGCTCACAGCTCACATGCATGAAGCGTGCAGTGCGGGCACATGTGCCGCTCTAATGCGCGCGTCATTTCGTAACGCCTGCTGCAGGTGCTTGAAACTCCCTACTTAACTTGCTTGAAACTTGCTACTCCTCCTTCACAAACATCTGACACTAACCTATACTCATGCGAAATAATTGCGACGTCGGCAAAAAATATCTACAGGTGCCATGAATTTTTCTCAAAGCACAGAGAGTATCACAGACTGTTGCCATACAGTTCTCCTGACTTTGATGGATTTTGGTTTTGAATCTCTTCTTCTATTAAGAGCACTTCACAACCCTACGTTTTAGCTTCAATTTCAGAACGATTTTAATTGTCAGCGTTAAGCCTGAAAGATTATCTAAACTATTCCTACGAATTTATACTAGCTGGTATAAGTCACATTAAAACGCTTAGAGCATCAGACTTACACGAATAAGTAGGGTTTCCATTCAATAGGAAACAGTAAAACCTAGTTGTGAAACTATCCCCGTTTCGTGTCTTGATTATTTTTTCAATCTATTGCAATCATATGTATCGCATACCAGCATGCATGTTTCGTCAGCGTAAGAATACGCTGATAATAAGGATTTAATGTCTTTTATTATGTCAATTTATATTAGATGAGTTTAAGCCTCAATCACCACGACAAATGTGTTCCAAAGAGAGGAAGGAGGAAGGCATCATCTAATATGAACTTTGAGCAACGGGAATCTATGCGCATGGTCTGTTCCCACAATACACCTCCTTCGCATAGAAACAGTGTCAGGAAGGAAATTTATGAAACAATCTGAAAAATAAAGAAAAAAGTAACAAGTGTTTAAAAAAAGGATAGCAGTTAACGGATAAAAAATTACCGAAACAAAACAAAAACCAATGCAATTAATTACGAAAAAAATCTCACTTAACCCTTAGCTCGAGACCTCACATCTTCCCCTTGGGAGCGCTTACTCTCATCGATACAATAGTTTCATCACCTTGAAGCGTATATTGTGTGAGTTCTACATCGAAAATTCAACAGATAATTCATCCATTAGCATATTCTTTAATTTGCTTCTGACTGTTGCTTTCAATAACGTGCAAAACGAGGTGCTGTTATACAGGGTGTTGTGTAATTCGATGCACATATTTTAACCATATACAGAAAAACGCAAAAGAAAACCATTTTCATGAGTAACAAAAACCTCAGAACTCCGTTTTCGAGAAATGATGACCTGAAATAAGGTTAGATTCCCGTAGGAATAGGCTTACAATGCAGCCAACGAGTAAAATCTAACTTCTGGAGCACGCTGTTGGCGCGTGCTTTAACCTATTCCTACGGGAATCTAAAATTATTTCAGGGTATCATTTCTCGAAAACGAAGGAGTTATGAAGGTTTTGTCACTCATGAAAATATTTTTATTTTACGTTTTTTGTATATGGTTTAAATATGTGCATCGAATTACACAACACCCGGTATAAACGAGATTGATATAAAATACGCATGTGATTTTGCAGAAAGCGATCATGTACTTATTGTTAAAAAAAAGAGGTCTATAGTACGGCAAGAGGAATATCATACGTAACAGGGAGTTCTATGATATTAATTGCTATGATATTAATTTCAAAAGCGAACAACGCTTGCTAAGAAGAAGGCAACAGCTGTATCTCGATACATAACCATGCCCTCCAGAGACTAAAATGAATGACGATTACACACGGCCTGTATATAGTTGATGTTATCCTGGGTGTTTAGAACCGGATAGTTCGTTTGAGAAATCAGGTGTATTACTTGAACAAGAGTTGTGTGGCTTTGCTGCTCAAGGGAAAAATAGGACTTCATTTCGAAAATGTCGATAAATGAGACCATGCAACTGCTGCACATCATATGTTTGTCAGTTGTCCTATACGTAATGTTCTCTTTTCACCCTTCTCCCCTGGAAAGGAGGAAAAACCGTGAAGTTATTTCAATAAAATCTAGTAGTAAGGTGTATTTGTGTGCGGAAGGGAAATAAAACGATACCATTCAGAGCAACCTCTATACTCAGAGAAAAATAGAACCCTAATCGTAAATACCTCTCGTGGATCCACATTCGTCTAAGTCTAAAATTAAACGAAAAAACAACACGCATGACATCTAGAGAAGTATAAGAGAATAAGAGCTCGATGTGGTAGGAGCTAGCGAGGGCTTATCGGCGGTGATGGAGGCAGAGAGATGACGGGCACCAGCGGGGACCCATTAGAGCGGCGCATGGAACCTCGATGAAGGCAGGCCTCACGTCCCTGCGCCGCGCATAAAGCTGCCAATGATGCGTGAGGTGCTCGTAAGAGCGGCGTGTCAAGTGCGTGATCAAAGAGGTCCTGTGGTGCGAGGTGTCATCGCGTGGCAGAGGTGCGATGGAAGACAGCTCAATTGCAACAACCCTGACTTTATTTCATTCCTCACGGACGTTTCTTTTCGTGCATTTTCATGGATCCTTATAAATTTTGTTGCATGAACTTAAGCATGATAGTGATTGTTGCTGTTTGACTCAAGGGTATGGAGTATGGAATGTGCCCGTTGAAAACATCAGCTAAAAAGGCTGAAGTTTGAAACTTAGTCGGTCATGCTCAGGTGTGAGCGCCTCCGTGGATGTGAGCTCCTTGAAACACAGCCTCTGGATACCAAAAAGAAACTCTCCACGATGTAGTATCCAAGAATCTATATGCAATTTCAAAGATCCTTGGTGCACACAGTAAATTTATAATTTCCTGTGTTTTGCCAAATCCAATCTGGAGGGACGTTTCATTTTTCACTTCGATTGTGCTCTCAAAACTGTTCTCTTCATTCGATCTTGACACTCGTGAGTAAACTGATATGAATGCACACGTTAATAGATATTACTATATTTGAATAATTGTGATAAGGTTTTTACTCTTTGTATAACAAGTATATTTTAAATATAACACCCAAAACTCCATTCATTTTAAAATATTCCTTTCAAAAAATCGTAATTCTTTAAATCTGAGTGACAAGTTTTGTAATTACCATATGTTTATTTCCCCATTCCCTAATTTGACCATTTATCGCCATCATTTTGTCTGACTGAGTAGCTGCGTCATTCCATATTTTCCCAGGAAATTTGTTCATGACAAATACATGAACTAAATTGCCAATTATTCATCTGTGTGGTTAACTCAGGCTACCTGTTCCTCATAGTGCACGCTCTGAACGTCGCTTGTTAGCGTGCCTATAAGATTCTAAATTTGTACACCTCTTCTTATTTTAATTTTCTTAATGTTTTCGCTACTGAATTAACATAACCTCATCTCTAATGTTTCGCTATGGGAGCCTCTGGGGAAGAACCAAAGAAAAATAATTTTATTTTAATTCTTGTGATATATATCTGACAACTTGCTATATTTGCACTTATTTATCAATTTTTGGTTTCAGAGTAGCTCGTTTACTGTGTACAGAAAGCTTGGTCTGACATATTGTGGAAATGACTCAAATTGTACAAGAAGTTTTTGATTTATAAAAAAAACTTAAACGTCCGAAATTCAACCTAACACCGTAACCGTGCTCTGATAAGTATAAACGAACACGAGAATTTGAAATAAGAATATCTTGCAGATCGGATCTGAAGATAAAATAACAGAAGGACATATTAGACTCTAATAAGCCCTGAAAATAAATTGTGACGTGAGATTAATTTACAATGTTGGTTAAATTTACATGCCGCATCTTAAAAATATATTTCAGACATAATTAGAATTCACCCTGCTAATTTGGTTTTGCATCACTAATACATTCTCTCAACAAAGCCTTTTCATCAATCAAACGCTCACGTTCACTGCACAGCGTATGACCTTTTGTTTACAAATCATACAGTTGTAGTTCTTATTATCGTACAGTTGTAGTCCTATAGTTATCAAACCAAACAGTTGCAGTCCTTGAGAGGATGGCAGAACACCCAGGCTCGCTATGCATGTACCTGCTGGTAACTCGCCCTCATCTATCGACGCCTCGATTGTTCGTTAGACTTTGGGTTAGGCGCTTTTTGGCGCTGCTATTTCAGACGCAGCGACAGTGCACGCCGCTTCCTGACGCGCTCTTCCTCTTATTGGCGAGCGTTTTCTCGACAAGAATGTGATAGTTATTTAGCGGCGTGTTGGCCAAGTGGTTTATGTGCGGTTAGGGGTCGTTAGTTTTTTGCTGTTTAGATGTTGGTGACCGTACGAACATCGGGCTTACTTTGTTTTGTACATGACGACACTTGATCTCTCGTCCTCCGCCGCTGCTGCGCTCTCTCGCTGCCCTGCAGTACGTGCTTCTCTCGGCTCAGCTCGCCACGTCTCATTGTAAAGTGTAACAGTTTTGACAAATGTGACATGCGTTCACCTTTCCTCTGGTGAAAGAAAAGGCATTCCCATAAGTGAGTAAAAAACTTTGCATTTTATACTTCTTGTTTGACGCGCTCTTGAAAAATGGAAGAATTACAGATTGTGTATACTTTTTCATGGTAATGCACCAATCAGCTAAACATTATGGTGTTTTCGTACATGTAACATTGTGCGTCCGAGCAGTAGTCCATGCATGGTATGGTATAGAGATATTTGTGCACACACTTTCATAAATCAAGCATTATTACTGAAAAATGCCGTCATCATCCCGTATGGGACTGCACACTCGATAGAGATGTTCCTATTAAAATTAACAATTTTTTTAAGAACATCAACTACTTGAATTTGTTTTCATTGTCGGTAGCCATGACAGATAGATAAGTGTTTTTTAAAACTTTCTTGGCTGCTTGCTTTAAACTAACTTTTAAGGAAGAATTAAGGAAGAATTACAAAATTATTCAGACTGCTTAGTTTGCATCATGAAATTGAAAAGATTCGTTCAAGTCAGAAAAAAGGAAGCATTTTACGTAGTTTGTGACCGATTGATAGCTTAATCATTACTCTCTAAGTGCGTAGCCCTGTTGTCAGTAAATCGGTAGTAGGAGAAATTTATCATGTGTTTAGTTCAATTATGAAGTCAGTCTAGTCATAATTGATTCCCTCGTCTTACAATGTGTCGGATGTGACTAAAACGAGGGTCGTCGAGCAATACTATTTCGATTGGCTCAACTTCAATTATTTTAATGTCTAAGACGTTCTATCACTCTCCGCAACTCTTGTGGCAGTGATTCTAGTGGTAGATGGATAACATTCAAATATTTCTACATAGACTTCTCAATGGAATTACGTGATTAGCGATAACGGCAGAAGTTCTTCTAAATGAAATGTTTGCGTAGCTTGTTCTACCCCTCATGAATACGTCACAATGCAATGAAGTAAAATATCCCAGTTCCCTTTCCTTCGCGCCATATTTTTGTTATTTTGTAGCATTTCAGCATTATTATTAGGAGTTAGCATTATTAGGAGTTAGATACAGCGCAGAACATAGGAAATGAAGTTGACACCACGCTTGCACCAATACACGAACCAGTGTAGTGCGTCGAAAACCAGAACAAAGAAATGTATAGGTCACGACAATACCGATCGATCCACTCTTAAAATGCAGCCTTCAGCTAGGATTACTCACACCACCGCACGCCAGGCACAATTTTTGTGAAAAACTCTCTTGGCCTAAAAAAAGGAGTTGTTGATGTTCATTTCGAACTGCTCGAGTGAGGTATTGTCTCACGCAGCGGTTTACTTCACAAACTCAAATTACTTTCTCCTCATGAAATGGATTTTGACGTAAAACTTGAGTATTAAATCTAAAGTTCACACGTACTATGATTTGTCTACGGTTGCTGCTTAATCGCAAAATCTTTAATATTCATACTATACCAACCATGTTCCTTGGGTGAGGTGGTTCTTATGACCAATTTTGCGTATTAAAATTGATTGTTAATCATATTTTTCATAATCTAACATCATTGGAAAGCCCTTTTTTAAATGACTTACAACGAAAACAATGAGTACTTTCGTTTGAAAACTGATCATTTGAAGCAGACCGCAGCCACACTCTAGCAAGTCGGGATTAACATGTTGAGCAGCACCATAAAGACATTGAAATTATCTGAAATGGAAGGGAAGTTGAATTTTTCCCATTTTATTTCTGAGATCAATTTGTTGAATTTTGCCCTGTCTAATAATGTATTACTGAACGCAGACCGTGGACGGGTCAACCGTTCAACCGACCGTACAGCATGCTAACAAACAATATTATCCTAGTTTTATAGTGCTAGCATGACTCGCGGAAATTCTACGATTGACTATATCGTAAGCATTGGAAGAAAATTTTCACTTCACTTTTCTGTTACTATTTTTCACTTGAGTAGCGGAACTTATCCTAGCCTAACATATCCTAACCAAACCTATCCTAACCAATCCTATCCCAACTAAACCTACCCTAACATAGCCTATCCCACTACAAGCTTTCCTAACCAAAGTAATCCTTATCAAAATGTAAAATTTTCCTAACAGCAGTTGGCCCGCTAGCGCCAGTCAACCGTAACTATGATACCGTTTGAAGCTGACAGCGTAACGAGTACGGACTGACGAAAACACTCGAACTGACGACACACAAATTATAATTCAGATACTAGACCCCCCTGAGACCCGTTGAGTGAGGTCGCCCTTCTGACAAATTTTTAACTCTGAAGTTGGTTGGTGATCACAATTTCTACGAAGTTGAAAATAATTCAACATCAATGAAAATCATTAATTAAAATTACTCACTCGAGAAGCAACGGGAAGTATCGTTTCCCTAGTAAATCTTCAATTCAAACGTATTGTTGAAAAGCGTTCAACGATGAATGTAGTCAAAACAGAATAAAAGTGCAGCAAATATTTTCTGAATTTTGACATTTTCATCTTGGGTTCCATTTATCGTGGGACACCCTGTATATCGACAGCAAGTATCAGAGTTTCAAAGGCATATAAATGAACTTTTAATCATGAAAATGGATGTTGATCTCACTCCTTATGTAGGTAAAAATAATTAAATGCTAATGCACAACATTTTTAAAGTCCTCCCTGAAGTAATAATGCGAAATATGGTTCGTAAGCTTAACATTTTTACAGTAGATCGTATCCACAATACGCGTACAACACGTAGGATTAACATTATAAGCTGGACCCAAAAAGACTACGAATTACTTCTCACACAACCGTGAGAGACTCGAAGAATCTGAAATGTGGAAATGAAGCTTAATTTCTCTCATCTTATTTCTAAAAGTTGGGTGTTAAATTTAGCCCTATGTTATTGCTGAAAGCCAAGAGTGGACGGTGACGAAACAGCAAACAGACGAACAAACAATATTATTAGTCTTATAAGTGCACTAGTGTACAAGGCCAGTCAAAAATGGCAGGATATTTTCCTTCAATAAATCTTCCAGATGTGGATGGAAAATAAATATTTCCATCCTTATAGTACCCGCGAATAAAATATTCTTGCACTTCTGCACTGGTGAAACTCGTATCACAGATACGGTCATTGAGCATCCTTTTAAGATCGTGACGGAGAGACGGACCAACCGACCAAGCAAGCAACAACAGTTACTGTCTATTGTTACATAGTGGGAGCACAAATGCACTAAATAGATGGATGGATAGATAACTTAACTGCAAATTGGTTCAGTTTTGTGCAAATTAGCACGAAATCAGGGTTGATACAGATAAACACTACAATAAAAGGGTGTTGACGAGGATGAGTAACACATTTACATTTTCAAAGAAGACGAGCGAAAATCATAATTCAACGTTATCTAATCAAGTACATCCAATTTCAAGAAGCGTCGACCATACAATCTGCAAGAATTTCTCATTTCTGAGCAGCCGTGGGACCGGTACACAAATAGGGAGAACACTCAAAGGACGCGTATACAAACGAGAGGAGTTGGTGCCGGCACTTGAAACGCGCGAGGCCGGTGACGGCGGCCAGTGTACAGATGACCCGCGCCGACAGCCGCCGCTTGAGGCAAGGAATGAGGCCCTCGAGCTCCGACTCGAGTTCAAATCTACTCGTATGACAGGCTCAGGGTTTTTACTCAAAAACATTACCATCTTGAGCAATTTACAGCAAGTTACACAAAAAAAAGGTACACAGTCCAGTAAGTTACGCAAAAGTTAAGGTATTGAGTCCAGCAAAATAACACATAATTAAAGGTATACACTCCAGGAAGTTACACAAAAATAAAGGTATATATATGACCGTGTCTCTTTCAATCAATAATCATCACGATGCTGCTCCTCTCCGCAACTCAAGTCAGAGTGTTAAACATTTAATTGCCCATAAAAAGCATTGTTATTGATTTAAAATCAGTTGTAACAAACCACAGACATTTGATGCAAGAATGTACGCATACCGCTTCATGAAAATTCCGTTACCACGCGCAACAAAAAAACAAATGTCCCTATAACGTCCTCATCGACGCAAGTTCAACAATGCCCTCGCATATTCCGTAGCATATTTGAGATCTCGAGTGAGCAAAGGATGGTTTGTGGCGCCTCTGGTGTGTTTACAAATGATGCTGATAAGCCGAGAGCGTCTGGAGCACTAAGCACCGCGCTCACTTGAGGAAGCTCTTGTGTCGCGCGTCGCTATGAGGGCCACGCTAGCGATACTCTCAGATAAGCGCAAGCGTCGCGACTGTCGTGTGATCCGCTCATCGTGCGACTGCGATGTTGCGCGCAGGTGTCAGCTTTTAAGTGCCTTCATTGTATCCTACCTACGCAGTTGGGTGCAAATGAACGCAGCAAGGGGAATTTTTACTCAGCGGATCGAGTGTGAATAGAAAAGTGTGTGTTGTTGTAGACGGCGAACACTGTTTTCGTTTTCGGTTCCACTTCTACATAGTGTGAAAAGGTCCGCTAAATGGTTTAACAGAAGTAATTTGGCAGAACGTAGTCAGTTTTTCTCTAGCCAAAATGGATAATGTTTAAGTAGATTTACGTAATGAAAGTTTGGCGTATGCTTCCCATGTAACGAACCTAGTTAAACTGGAGCATTAATGGTTCCGTGTTTCAGCTCATTCAAAAGGTACGGAATTTCTTCTCAGTTTGCGAAGAGAACCGAGGAAAAAATTAACACTCGTGACTTGTAAAGGTGTGAAAATTCTCTGACATCGTCATCAGTGCTAAAACAGCGGAATTCAACAAGTTTAAAAACATAATTAAATTGAGGGAAAATAAATGCACAAAAAAGTAAGACAAATTATTACTGATTGACATACATAGAAACCACGGCAAAGAATTTTCTCATTCAAATTGTACTAACGCATACAAGGCAAATTCAACAATTCACACGACTAATGAAACAGTTTGAATTGGAATATGAGGGCAGCATCCAATCTCACCGCACTTTGATCGTGATTGAAAGGTGGTCGGTGGGTGGAAATGAATAGCGATTTTAGAACGCGGAGATCACGAACATCCTTAGAATTGATCAGAGTTGAGAAGTTGGAAGCTTTGGAAGGGTGGTTTGATCTGTTGCAATTATCTCGTAAGTAGACTGTTACGGAGAAATGTACTAATGTGGACGGTCAGTTGTGTGAGAAAGTGTTGGCTATGGTCGATGAAATGGAGAGGTGTACTCTCGACATACGATAACAGGGGCAACAATAAAAATCCTAGCTTGTAACCGAAACAATTACAAATGCAACATACTAATTTTTCCTTGATTTCTTTCCCTTTGCACAATTTCCAGAAATCAGCCAGTTATTGTTTGTTTAATTTTTTCTCATACTAAAAAATTATGAGGACCGTTCATCAAAGTTTAGTCTAGTGATTGATTATATTTTACCTAGCACAGCGGTCGTGAAATGTCTTAATGTTATTTTACGTTTGTAAAACTGTATTAATGTACATGAGATGTCTACTGCATTTCAGAGACAGACCCAAATTATGCTTAGCATCCGGCGATGTTGGGACGCTCAGCGTGACGCGGTGACTCGCTGATGAAGACAACGGAACTGTACATGTGAACTGAACAACTTCCAAATGTATTCGTATTCAGCCTACAAATTATGAATAAAGTTTTACAAAAAAGGATACAAGTTACACAAAAATAAATTTATATCCGGCCGTGTCTCATTCAATAACGTTCACGATGCTGCTTCTCTTCGCAACTCAAGCCAGAGAGCTCACTGGGATTTCGATTTGCCTGTCTTCGGCTGACGGTCCAAGGTTGCTAATGATGAGAGCTTTCAGATCTGCGTAGCTCTCAGACTTAGAAATTAGGATTAATTGTCAAAATAACAAACAATTTTATGATGACGAGATAAAGAACTACTAATCTCATCGGATATTCTTGGATTCACACGATGTTCCCGAGAGTTACATCGATGTTCTGTTACATCTTAAAATATTCGCTCAATATATTTAAAACAGAAAATTAATGAGTGATAAGAAAAAAAATCATGACCTGTTTCATGCTCGCGCAGCCGCAACATTGACTACAGTAACGTGCATCTGTAGTGAGTGTAGGATATGCATGAAGTTAATTTGCAATGCTATAGTGTGCTGATTGATAGCTTCCTGTCCTGCCAGCAGCGGGACGAGATCTGCGACAGGCGTACGGAGCATCTGCCATCATTTAAAGCAAGAAACACGAGGCACGACAGATGAATGTTATAATGATCGAATGATCGGTGAAGTCTGCCTGCAGTGAATAAGTGCACGTCACTCAAAAATTAGTGAATTTGTGATTGGAAAACCACGAATCTGAAATGATCAGCAGGCAGTGAAGGTATCGACTAGGTTAAGTGAATTAGATGAAACATAGTTGTACACCTCAAAGCAGCGTTCATGATAGGATGCCCTAGAAGTCGCTGAACTTATTCGGGCACACAAGCATCTCTACTCAAATGCGTCCATTTTAGTTGCCTTGGGGAAACAATCTAATGCCATATCACTTGTTGGGAATAAACTGAAAAATTGTGTGATGCAGCGTGCTGTACCCGGAAAGAGGGCGTGACCCTCTGGCTGAAGAGGCCCTCGAGTGTGGATCTTGAGGCCTGGCGCAGACTTGCCAATTGCCTGCCACCAAGACGACAGCAGCCGTGGATAAGGCGTATTCTCTGTAATGTAAACTGAGAGTAAACAAAGACGGCACGGGGAGAGAGGGTGTGTTTGTCGTTGGCCGCTTTGGCTGTGTGTTTGCTCTTGTTTACAGATCCTATGCGGATTGTTTACAGACATCAGTAATATATGCGCATTTGACCTAAACAAGAACGAGGCGCGAATGTCGCGTGCAACAGCCGCTCCTGCGAATGACTTAATGGCCAACAAATGAGCATTTCTCCTGCAATTCCGGTGGCTCAACTTATTGTTTTTGACGTGTTTGTTTTGGTGTCTTGAACCGTCTCGAGATCACGCCATGAATACACGTTTTACGCGTTCACATATTTTGTTGCAAGTTTTTTTATTTACTAGTTAATTTATGCTATACCAAAAAATGAGGAAAATGTAAGAGGAAAAGAAAATGAAGAAAGTTTTCATGTTCCCATGTCGTGTGTGAAGGAGTTATATTGAATGTTCCTTTAAACCCCTGATTGTTTTATATTAAAACCCTATAAGGGATTACGATAACTAAAAATGTTTTTACCCACATGTGCACTACATAATAGAGTTGACATTCGGCCAAAGTACCAGCTAGCCAAGCAAAGTGAAGTTTTAATGTTAAAAAACATTGCATATTGTTCTGTTAAAATAAACACTTTGATGTTGATGACCATGGTAACTCAACTTATGTTTAAGTTTATTTAAGCAGAGCCAATATCGAGTAAACTTTTAAACGGTACAGCCGAGTAGGATAATCTCCGCTACGTAACAGTTGCACAACAGTTTGGATCTCCCACTTAGTTTGTAACTCACAATATTTACATTCAAATGTTCCATTTTCCATAAGTAGCGTTTACTCTAGCTGCAGCTGCTCCTAATTCATTCGCGAGGAGTGAGATTTTCTGTTATTTATTTTCAATAAAATATCAATTGATGCATGGAGTAATCAAGGCAACAGTGTATCGCATCAGTACGAGCGATGAAATCCAGTATGCGAATTAAAATGTGTCTGGATATATCTGTTTATCAGCACCTCTGAATAGATTTTGTAAAAAATCAGACATGTGGATATGAATTAGGTTTTAACATTTTATAAAACGAGGGCTTAAATCCGGCTAAAAGCAGTCAACAACAAGAGAAGTAGGTAACAAGAAAATTATCATCAATGAATCATTTTCTCCTAAAATCGTGCAATACTGCTCATTGAACAATGCTTTAGATCATCAGCTGAATTTCATTTATGAAGTGTAAATATTTCTCTTCTTCATTTTCGATAGTGCCTATAATTTAAAGATACGTAAGATAGCGCTAACGAGAAAAACATACGATTATCACAAATGATTGCAGGTCTACGACTCTTGGGTATAGGCTGCGATGAAATAATGAGACCGATATTTAAATACTGGCAATGCATAATGCGTGCAACTACAATCGTACACCAAAAACTGTTATGTGCCTACAAGTTAGAAAAATTAAGACAGAAGTAATGGTAAATTTGTTAATTAAACCATTTCGAATTTTTCATTTAACAGGTTTGCTAATGAAAGTTTCATTAATTGTTATTTCTAAAAATTAAAGTAGACCTGGTCAGGTAAGCTGATGCGTAACAAACTCATCAGGTTGGCTAGACAAAGCAGTGAAGGCGCTTTGTATGTCCGGAATTAGGCATGTGTGGTGCGCATCACAAGGACGTTTAGATGACGCGCTAATGATTCACATTATGGGCCGGCCCCGTCAAATGAAGTATTGTGTAGGCGCTGGGGCCCAGCCTTGGTGGAGGTGGCATGTTTAGCGATGTTTACAGCCGTAAGGAGACCGTCTCTCTCTGCTCTCGCTCGTAGCCATAGTCTGGCCTCCATTAAATATTTGGTCCGGAGATAAAGCAGAGACATGCGCTCTGACCTGCGTGACATGTGGGTGACGGGGTGTGTTGGTCGCGTGGGTGTAGTGTATTTGTCAAGTTACGCGTAGTGCTGTTGTTGGGATATGCGTGGTGTGAGCATGACTGATCTGTGCCTAGGATGTGCTGATTAGGTGTGATCGCCTGATGTATTGGCATTCAGCGCGTGGTATGTCATTGGCGTTGTAGTGTGATCTAGCTGAATCGTGTTTGCATGCCCAGCTTAGCCGAATGAGCGCCGTGACAGTCACAATGAGGCTTGTATAGCGTGCAGGTATAACCCAAGTGAAGACATGTCACTTTAGAATAAGGTGGTGCTCATGATGTACGCCTCGTATTGCCTGGCGCGGTGGCGCGGTGTTGCCTCGGGTGGCTGTAAGCCAGAGCTGCTATAATGATGTTACTTGGTGTAGAATAGTACGTAGGTGAGCACATGGCGATCTCCTACTGAGAGAAGAGCTGTCACACATTGTTGAAACTTCTGCCACTAGAGAATAGA
>JACJUY010002080.1:97887-118126 GCA_014220935.1 Platorchestia sp. MABIK
GGCTTCATAATTATAAAGAAAAAATTGCCAAAAAGCTGGAATTGGTTTATACAGTAGCAACTGCCCGACAATGTGGTGTGCTACAGAACACGTACAGGACGCTCGACACCAGCGCTGAGTTACAAGGCTGGCCGAGAACAAATCCTCCGATGTATCAATGACAAAAGTCAATCCTCTGATGTATCAGTAACAAAAGTCATGGCTGGAGGACCGTAGTTCTTCTGGAACTACTGCACACGGCACAGCACTACTGGCTACTTATGACACCTATAGCGGTGTGTCGTATTCGAGGATGACTATATGTGTACTTGGGCGACTGTTCGTTTGTACGACTGCTAGTCTAGATTGCTATTTGCCTAAGTGTAAATCTCAGCATAGATGCAAGAAATCAAAAGTGGGATTTATCCACTTTTTTGGTCTTATTTATCACTTTTGTTGAGTGTCCATGTTACCCTTGTTATTACTTTAGTTTTCTTAAACAGTGGAATCACGGTCAGAGTTTAATTGGGGAAGACCTGTAGGTAAAATAACTCCTTCATGTTTTGAAAATGTCCACTTAAAAGCACTTTTCATTCACATCATAAAAATAGGTTGTTTAGAACTTCTGAAGCTTGCTACCTCTTTTCCTTTTTTCATATTTAAATATGAAACCGCGTATCATGTAGTTTGAAACAGCTATAATCGTACAGGCTAACGATTATAGTCAACAAAAAAAGAATTGAATGTTTGAAAGATTTTTTTGATGCACATGGTGAGAACAATAATCCGATTCTAAGACGTGATGTTCAGTATTCTTCTGAAAAGCGTTCATGCGCGTTCATTCTTAAACTGAGCACCTGCGAAAGTGTTGTCACTTTTCTTTCATTTTTCGGTTGTTTCAAGGCAGTCGCGGATGTTTCTGGGAGTCGATGGCGAAAGTCGTTAGCGCTCGCTGCTCTTCAGCGCGGGTATTAAAAATAAACTACAATGAAGGCTTAATGAGACCAGTTTTGAGGAAAATCAGAATTTGTACCTTAATATCTTGCGCTAATCTGACAAAATCCTCATCTAGTTCGCAGCAAGTATTGACGGCTGGCCGAGAATAGGTGCAGTTCGGATCGAGTCAGATATGTCACACAAGGCTCTGTCGTATTTGTGACATAAGAGAAAACTAAGTATAAAACAATAGAAGTCATAATTTACCAGCACTTACTATTTACGTGTAGGCTGGCGCCTCATGAGAGGGACACCGCGGTAATCTGGCATCTGACTTTAGGCTCATAAAATGTTTGGTGTTATGATCGTTAAAAATCTCTTATCCAGATGCACTCCTTAAGTCATTCCTTGTATTTTCTAGTGGGTACGAATGTTTTCACAGCACGCGAGAATATTTCCATTTGAAAATAGTAGTTGTTGGATATGTACTGTGATTAAGAAATGTGAAAACTTCTAAACCAGAGTGATACTGCTCAGCACATTTCCTTGATTACAGTGACACTACAAAGCTTAAAATATTGACCTAAAGTGATACGGCGAAGCTCAATAAATTTCTTCCGTCTTCCACCAACACAATTGCTCGGAGCATTTGGATAAATGAACTCGGTGACTGCCATAATTACCTTCTAAAGTTTAAGTAATTGCTTTCAGTGGAGTCCTGCGTCCATAAATCTAAGAAAAACATTGCCATGATCTCATAGGTTAAATCTAATATTATTTTATCAGAATGAGTGGAATCTGGGAACGAAAAGTGGGATTTAAGTTGCACCTAAACGCCCTAAGCTCATGACACGCGCACGCTTCTATTAATATTACTGAAGGATCTGTGCCGTCAAAAATATGGACGTTATTTTTAAGTTGGAGCAAGAATTCATTCGCGAAAACTGTTTGTAAATAAACAAAGGAAACAGTCTTAGATCACGCATCCCAATGTACCCAGGGCACGGGTACAAAGAAATTGAATCGTGTATCTGTACTATGAAGCCAATCTTACAATATAATGTTTGCAGTTGTATAATGATGCCATTCTTATAATTACACTAGCACACATGTCTTATCGAAAATGGATTTTTGATAATATTCAATGCAGCATAAAAATACTTGAATTTAGTTGATATTCTAAAAAACAGCATTCACAACCTCTCGAATATTTTCCTTACTAATTCTTTAGATTGAGGTTTCATACAATTACATACATCTATCCTTATTGTACACTAGATTCAAGTAATGTATTTATTTATAACCTTTAGGTAGTGAATGATGTATTGCATATACATTCACCACATTCAATTCAAATGTTCCAGATAACAGATCCGATATTTTTTTAAAAAAGATATAAATATATATTTAAACAGAGTAACAAATTCAATATTGATACATAACGTTTACTTAAAAATATGCGCATGTAAGTTCATGCATAACGATCAAACATATTTCTTTATATACTGTGCGTCGAATAGCTACAGTATATCCATGTAAACACAAGACAGTTATTACTATAGTGGATAAATAGTCCTGGTTCACGAGCGTGACTACCCGAGAAGCAGCAGTGCACACACGGCGCTACTCCACAACACACTCTGTGCCGGGCCACGGTAGAGGAAACAAGGTAGAGCCATTCCTATGGGGAAAATACACCGCCTCTTGTTCGGCTAGCCAATACAACGGCTTCATTTCAAACAAACTTTATGACGTCACCGTTGCGACATGCCGTTAGGCCAATAGTGGTGCCAGATTTGGGGCTAGCAGTGTTGCCAGATGTAACATGAGCGCTGCTATTGGTTCGCTACCATGACGTCAGTATTGCCACACGGTCGACGAAAAAAAAGACTGGTTTGACCCTACCTTGTTTCTCCTACCGTGGCTGGGGCTGGCAGGGCAACACAAGTCTCGTTAGCAGCACCAGCAGCGGCCGAGCCCCCTCCCTCGGCCTCCCACCGTCCTCATGTCAGGCGCTTTTTATTCACGCCACAAACGGAAGCGACTGCAGCGATGTAGATGTCTCTCCTTTCACCGCATTTAGCAGTTTATTCTTCGGTGAACGTTGAGAAATCTAATTAAAGGATGGTGAAATGTGTGAACAAAATATTTAAACTATTTTAACAATTTATTTGCCACATGCGATGCAGAAGTAGATTGTCTCTTAAGTCTAGTGCAAAGACCAAAATTGAGTATAGCTACATGTGGGCCAGATCTACAACAAATCATATTTGCGGGTAAAATGCTGTAAATTTAGGTGGCAACGTAACTAAGTTTTGTAACTAAGTTCAATTTTAAAACTATGAACGGCAGGGCAATACATACTTTGAACCTTATCTCAAGTCTACAATGAGGTTAAATATTTCCCTCTGAAACCTCAATGCACAAACAAAGACACAAAACATTGTTGCAATAGTAAGTCAAAAACATCAAGGACGTGATGACAGAGCTTGTGAATGTTTTACAAATCTGAATTAAATGCCTTCGTGCCCAGTAATATTCGGTGGGATTATTTAGCAACATTTGAAGCAAATTTTGGGAGGACAATTACATATTCAAACAAGAACGTTTTGTGAATCGGGGATGATTTTTTTGTGTTTTTAAACTTTTAGACATGTTAGATTTGATGACTTAAAAAAATTCAAGTGGATTACAATATTTTTTGTCACATTCATTATTAATAAGTCCTCGTAAATTTATTGATTTACAGAGAAATGTCATTTTATTTATCAAGTCTAATGAAGGTTTGGTAGTTTTGAGAACATGTCATCTTCATGCTGATTTTTAGCAAAACATTAGGAAGATCAATCACCATACTAATTTCATTCTCATATAACACGCGATCAATACATTATTCCGTAACTATCTCAAGTCTCTGTGACTACAAAAAAAACACTTTATATTACTCACTGAGTTTGCGGGATCTCAGTAATGTTTTGTGCTACCAGATATGTACACTTTTGCTGATTTCCTTGAGAGGAATATTTGTGTTTTGAAAGATTAAGTCTATCCTGGAGCATTCTTCCTTCAGTTGAGGGAAGTTTGTTCACGTGTAACCAAACAGCTTCATATAGAGATGAGCCCATTTACGCCTTTTTGCTAAGCAATAGGGAGGACTGAAAGTGATGTCGCAATCAGCTGATCAGAACCTTATTGAATAACTTGCGTCGTTTTGAAACAAGTGTTTTTCATTATTATCTTCTGTTATACGTCGCTGGAAAAGTTTGGCGAGAAGAATGGCTCAAACAATGAGAAAGTTCCTCTCAGTTGAGTTGACAAAGAACCGGCGGATTTTTAATTGTCTCACCACAGTAAAGTTGTAACTGAAGGCAACTGAGAATCAGTTTTTGTTCAATTTGTGCACCACTATTCAAGCAGGTACGTTTGTCATGTCATCAGTATTCCCGCAAATTTTCCAGAAAATTTCTTAGGGCGAGTACTTTCATGTAATTTTTATTTCCGAGTATGAAGTATTTATACTATGTTCATTATACATGTATGTATAGAAATATATATTTATATTATTATGTTCTGCTAAAGTGTGACTAGATTTGAACTTGTATGTTAATATTTCAAACAGAAAAACATTTTGTAAGCTCGTAGAACAATTAACAAATGTATTGGTAACATTTTGGCCATACTGTCTGAAATTCTAATGAACAACTTTTAGCAGAATGCTACTATTCGAACTCGCTTAAATCACACAGGAAATCAAAAGAATTATTTTATTAGTTTCCACCATGTCTAATGTACTTTTCTACAATGAAGAATATTATTTTCACCGATGATGTTGTTAAAATACCGTATGTCCCACAATAACCCGAACCGAGTATTTATTTTATCAGTAATACCATCAAAAGAATACCATAAGCATTCAGCATCTTTAAAAATTACGTGACGTAGCTCCCTTTCAAAATTAACCTACTGAAAAGGTATATTACTGATTATGATGGTATAACTGATACGGGAAAAGAAATACTCGGTTCGGGTTTTTGTGGGACATACTGTATAAAACCATGTTATTTCCTGCGCGTAAAACATTTTGACGACATCGAAGAAATCCTGATGCAACAAGCGACGCTGAGCACCGTGTTCAGGGCACCCGTACGGCATCGCGCGCGACGCGCCAACGTACGCTGAAGCTGCAACGTGAGCCTCCGAGTTAGCGGCTCTCTGCAGGCCATTACGACCTTCTATTTTCTTCTATTTTGTCCGCTACCTTCTTATTTCATGGCACTCGCAAGTCGATTTAAGTCTCTGTCACTGAAACGATGTAACTTGGTTTTCCAGCCTAGGGTATAAAAATAATTTTTTTCCAAAATTCTTAATTTAAAGGTAAGAAAGATTCATTCACTTTACACCTACTGATCCTATGTCAATTCAGTTGCTTGTTGTTCCGAAATGGTGTTCATTTCAAGTAAATATAACGCCCAAATTAGACTCTAGTCTAGCATCCGTATCAATGTTCACTAAATGGCATTCTGATGTCGAGTCACTTAACTTCTAATTCCGGACCAATTTAATCGAACAGCTCATTTCGGCATCAAAAATCAGCCCGCTTACATCGTACATGACGCTCTGTTATTAGCGAAGAAAGCCTCGTCTTCTCCACGAGGAAACTCTTCTTTTCCTAGGCTTTTTTCTTTGCCAAGTCGTTTTTTGGTGCGCTCGCTTCCCGCAGGTCATTAGTCGGTGTCCGTGGCCCTAAGCTGAGCCTGACTGCCTTAATCTGGACTTACTGATTGTTCTACGCTTGCCGCGTGCAGAAAGAATAGTTTCAGTAGACTGCCTCACAATACGTCCTCTCGAGCAGGGAACTGCGTCACGTATCCATGTTTCGCGAGTATTTACCAGCTCTTAAACTCGCTTAGCAAAAATTGCTGAAATAATTCGAACAAAGTTGAATGAAAATCTGCGGCGCGTTAAAATATTACGATCTGTTTCATTCACTGCTGCAAATTAATTATTTTAGATTCGGTGGCTAAATGAGAAATTGCAAGCGCATTTCGCCTGCGCCATCAAGCAATCTATGCTTGCCTCAATCATTCTCGCGTTGTCTTCATAAGCACAGCATTACTTCTTTTATTCTACACCGAAATTTCTTATGCTGATTTTGAGAGCTCATCGGTCACGGCAGTAACTTTTTATAATGGTGCACATAAGAAAAATCTTGTCCCAGGTTTCGGAACTACCATTGCCACTTTCACGAGTGAATGTTGCAAATTTCGTTCAAGTTTTTAGCCCTGACTTGCCTCAGGCTTCGTTTATGGGCATCAGTAGGAAGATAGATGGTATCATCCATCTTACTAGTAATGCTGGTGAAAATATGGAATTTCAAAATTTAATTAGAGAACGGATTTTTAATTTCGCGAAACTTGCAACTCGTTTTTGGGGTTATCATCATGCCGAACATCTTAAAACTTCCGGACATGTGAGAAACTCAGCTGTATATAGGCTACTCTTGGAACTCCATGGTATCTGGGCAAAACTTGAAAGTAATAAATATTCTGAGACCTATTCAAGTGTTTGAGAAATTAACTGTACGGATAATTAGTTCGTTTAAAGCGGGTATTGTCATTAAAAACTGGATGCTGCGGAAAAAACGCTGAACCCCGCGTCGAAGTAGTCTTACTTTAAATTTTTACCAAGAAATTGTATACTATTGGCAAGAGCGTACGGCATTAGTGTAAGACAGCTCTTGTTTCAATTGATCGCTCACACTCAGATCTGCCTTTTTTTCGTGAACATAATAGAAGTTGAAAACCACGCAGCCTTTGCTTATTTTTAACGAGGTTTGTGTTCTGTACAAACGGTGATGTGTAGTGAACTATTGCGTAAAATTGAACTAATTCATCTATGGATAATCAGTAGCTGCTCTAAGGCAAGCCCTTATATTCGAAACTTATTTTTTTCCATATCCATCAAAGCAATCTTCGAACAGAATTCGCTTCAGTTAAGTAATACCCCTGAAAACTTAAATGAAAGCGTGAGGAGGATGTACTATAAAAGAAAAGACTGTCCGGAGAACTCAAATGCAACAGAAGTCATGTGTTTGGGAGTATAAGCCTATGAACAAATTTCAGAGAAATTCGAACATATTTACGAAAACATCCTCTCGATTTTTGCATTCATTGGAGAACACATGTGAAAAATTTTTACTGCTGTTTTGTGATCTTGAAGGAACTTTTTGAGGAAAATTCCTCTCACGATGTTGATCCCTCTGAGAGAAGCCTCTTCTCGACCTCACTCCCTGACACTTGAACAGCTCCTTCTCTCGCCTCCGCTCGCAATGCCCTTGTGTGTGAGGGCTTCTATAGGCACTGATAATATTTGGATCACCTTACACTCACCTCATCACTCCCACAAACCTCGCAGTGTAAACATTCCCATAGCGTATGTGCACTACTCACCTTGCTCCAAATTCATGACGCTCTCAGACGTGCGCATTATGTATTGCTCCGAGCAGTCCGGTATTAGCAAAAATATTCTAGATGAGCTGCACTTACGGGGCAAATTTGTGATAATTTTTCTAAATTTTTCTCATTGGTATATGATGAGTACAGTTTTATAAGTTAGTAAATTTTCAAATAAGACTTATATATGCAGATTTTTGTTTTCAGGGATACAATTTGAAGAAAATATTCTCACCTAATAACACCCTTAAGTGTTAATTTATTTATATATATTTGTTTGGTGTCCGCTTCTGCCGTCTCTTCGTAACGCTCATAATGATGCTTAATGACCGTATCTGTGATACGAGTTTCACCAGTGCACAATTACAAAAATATTCTTATTGCAGGTACTATTAGAAAGGATATATTTGTTTGTCTTTCATACCTGTATAATTTATTAAAACATTCAATCCTGTCATTTCTGACGGGCCGTGTACGCTAGCTTAAAATCTACAGTAAAGGGTAACCCTCAGAGATAATTAAGCATTGTCACGAATAATTTTTGAAGTTTTCACTCCATTTAAACAGCACAGTAACAATTAATTTCTGCTTGTAATTTGTTGAATTACTATTTAGTGTTATCAAATTGATGCTGATCATGTAAGAATTATTGACTAAAATTCATTAGCTGCAAAGCGAGGAGAAATTTTGACCCACTTGTGTGTTCGAACGGTTATTCAGTAAAATCTTGATTCATTTGAGTGCATGAATTTTGACGATATGTTCAAGCGATCGGAAAAGTTAAATCATGTTAAATCAATCACATTTCATATGGCGGAAAATTCGTTCTGATATCTTACGATAAATGCAATTTTTCTCCAAATTCTTAAATACTGTCAGTCATTCCGTGTATTCGCAGGCTGGTCTGAGAACGTGAAACATTTGTATGAAATAATTCTGACTTACTCTAAGTATATCGTAGATTTGAGTGACAGTTTTGTAATAAGTGCTCGCACATAATTGTGACCGTTTTATGACAAAAAATGTTCTCAGTGTGGGGTTGTATCATAAAATATTCTGACAAGCAAATGGGGCACTTAATTTCACACAATTAGAATAAAAATAAATTGAAATCATACATCCAGACCCTTATGGCCAGTGTAAATGATTTTTAAAAGGGTTTTGAATGCGACATTGAAAACCGCTCAGCAGCTTTTTAGTGAAATATTATGCATGATATTTGGTTCCATCTCGTGTTAGATACCCTTGCGATTACCTTAATAGAGTGACGTGCAAAAATATTCAGCACATTTGTAAATCGTTAAAATCATAAATGCTTCTCTTCACTTTCAGTACAAATAAGTATGAAATGAAGACATTGACCCTGTAAATAACTATTCAAGTGGATATCGCAAATCGATGCATTTATCATTATTTATCAGCGAAAAACTCTAGAGCCCCTAGGTAAAAGTATTCAATGATTTCACTTCATCTAACTGGAAATTCATAACTCATTTGATCTTGATGCGTCTCATCACGGTATGGTCGATAACATGCAATATTTCAGCTAATGACAGACCTCCATGTGTGTTATCTTAGAGGTTGAAATTCCTGAAGTTAGAATTCCTGCTTTCCTGCAGTATATCTTTAGTTAATAAAGATGGTTGGACTCTAAGCTTAATCTAACGATCATAATTGTATTTTAAGGCTGCATAAAGAAGGAAATGAAAATGTCCGAGATTTCGAAATTAATTCGAACTCTGTTGAATGTGTGATCTGAATGGGAGAGAAGAGTGGATCTGTTAGCAATGCTCAAAGGATGGATCATCCGAGGAAATTAAAACTTGGACGGGGGAGAGATGGGTCATTATATAAGCGGAAAAAATGAGGGACTGGATTGCCTGTAGACAAAGACACCATGAGTCGATGTTCAAGGTCATCTAAAAAACTCATCTGTCAAAAAATGTTTGTCATAGATTAAACTTTGCTGAAAAGTATTTCAGAAAGCCAGATACAGTCTGGGATACTGTTGTGTAGTCGGATTAATTTAAAATTGAATTTTTTGTAACGAACAAAGAAGACTATGCTTGGAGAGGAAAGAAATGTTTGTATACTGAAAACTCTAATCCACCTGTAAAATTCGGAGGGTAGTACCATAGTTTGAAGATGTTTTTCATCACGTGGAAGAAGAACATTGGATGATATAGAAGGAAGATTGAACGCCCGCATGTATAGAAATATTCTTCGTTATAAATTCTTCAAGCTCGTAAGCTCTTTTGAGTTTGATGACGACTGCATGGGTCTTCCAACCCGAAACACACAGAAGACCTGAAGCACACAGCAATGCACCCCTAAATATAGTCACAGGACATCAACATAAATTCACTTGACTGGTCTTTTTTCGACATTCAACCTAAATCCCATCGAAAATTTGTCGAGGCTTCTTAAAATGAATGTCCATAACCATGACGCTTTAAAAAAAATTCATGTATTATACAAAGAAGAGAGGTTTCGTTTATTACCCGAAACAAGTGATCAACTCACAAGACACCATGTAACGAGGCTAGATACTGGAAAACATTATATTAAAAGTTGCATATTTTAAAGGGAAGACCAGCTCTGAATGATACATCTAGTTCTTTTCCATTGTGCATTTCTAATTAGTTCAATACTGTCGCGTGAACCGTTTGTATCTGAAATTAATCAAATTTATTTCATATCGTGTTTCAGCTGATGATGGGATTTATCCCGAAACGTTCGTTCCAAAAATGTTTAGAATTTTATTCTTCGCTTTTAAATTTTTATTAAAAGCTTTGTAAATAAGCAAGAAAAGAATGTTTGAATATTTTAGCGTCAGGACACTTGGATTTTTTTATTAAGTAATAGAATATGCATCGATTTATATACGTGGTTTGCTTTCTGCATATTCGAATTATAAATAAAATTGCCATGATACAAGTCCTAAATCTCATTATTTATTTAGGAAAGTCAATGAATAAAAAAGGTTGATAATGACCCTGGAGGTCGAAACGTTCCAGAAATTTTTATTCATTGACTTTCCTAAATAAATAATGAGATTTAGGACGCGTATCTTGGCACTTTTATATATAATATGCATCGATGTTCAATATCCTTTGGAATAACTTTTATGTTAATTCATGGTATCATTTCAGTGTACCTTGAACTTTAAACGAAGATTAGAGTTTGAGAATTTGAAAATTTACCAATGTATTGAACACTTTTGCGTGTCCCTGCGGCTGAGTTTCTCCACAGTTTTTTCCACAAAGCCACTGGTATCATTTAGTTGCTATCATTCACCTCCATGGCGGAAAAGCCAGTCTTCTTAGGAACGTGTGCCTCAAAATCATTTCTCTTTCAAGTAATTTTTTCCGTCAACTGAGAATTAAACTATATCTAGTTCACGTCTTTTTCATATAAATATATATAACTGACATCCAGGCATGTCACTTACAATGACATTTTCAACTAAAAATTAGGCAGTTCTCTTTGATGATTTTTTTGGGTGTGCTAGCTATTAACGTCTTTTTCTTTCTCTATGATCGATCGCTCGATAATTACAATCGTGTGGCTGAAATCGTTCTTTAAGCTCTTATAGTCGAAGGAAGGGGAGCGATTTGGAGAGTGAAGTACAGGGTCAATGAGTAACAGAGTTTCCCTCTAATATCTTCTACCCGTCTTCACTTTTGCGATAAACACCAGAGGAGCTACTCATGATCTGCTCAAAATACCGCGCGGGCCGAACTGGAATCGAACCATGGTATTCGTTGTTCAAAGTACGATGCATCTTTCCTTTTGTCACAGAAGAATGCCATTGAATGCTATTCTATGTCAATAATTTATATTTATTACCAATTTGATGGACGTCACGGTTACACAGGGTGAGGAAAGAGTTCCCGGACCCAGTTGGTTGGTAGTAGAATGTACAATAGGATAGCGAAATTGAACAAAAATTGATCTCACATTAATATACTAACTATCATGAAACTAAATAGAAGTTTTTTTTATTTGTTCACCTTTCACTTTGATTACCCTGAGGAGTTTTTTGCAGAAACTTTCAATAGAGACACGCGGTCCAACCTTAATTCCATTGACAATAGAGACACGCAATTTCTCTTGCAGTGCAATAACGGCTGGGGGTGTATTCTTTTTTAGAATACTACAGTAGGTTTTAACTGTAATTTCTGTTTTAAATCATGACACTAGCAATTAAGTGAGCGAATTTTTTTATTGAAGAAAGACAAATAACAGTAGCATTTATAGCAAATTAAAGTAGATTCCGGGTACTTTTCCCACCCTATATTATAAATAAAGCTTACCATCAATCGCTTGACGTTAAAATGCAAATCTTAACCTATCCGTGCTTACAGTGCCTAACATCCTCATCATTAAACTGTAGAAAAATATTTTAAAACATTGTTCGATATTCAGTCAGTGTCTCTCAAAAGTGATCTGAACTTCTCGTGGATCTCAGACAGGAATACAGAGCATGACATCGCAACAATCGCGATGTGGCGCACACTAGGGGCTGACAATGTTCGTCCTTGAAGCAATTTCACCTCGATAATTGCTTTGAATTGCACAACACTCTCTGTTACTGAGAGTTCTACCCTCACATACAAGCAGGAAAAGCTTTCTTCGTTCAAACGGCTAAGCAAAAATTTGGACATCCTGCCCTACATCTTAACTTCGTATTGCTAGCATTTTTTTAAACTGAATTTAAACCTTCGAGTTTTTTAAACTGAAGATAGTGAGCGAGGCTGGTTCAATCAGAGTGTACAGAGCTGAAACGATTAGTTGAGACATTTGAGCGTGAGTATCGATGTGAAGTTGTTCCTGTCTACGAAACTTTACATCCAATTCATCATAGTTCAAGAAAATTGTTTTTTATCATTCATGATGGCATGTTCTTTACATTGAAGACACATTTTGAATGTAAAATCCATTACCTTCTCTCGATATAAAAAACATCCGCACATCTGATATTTAAGTTAAAAGAATCCATTGCAACTGCTTCTTTTTGCATTTTATTATTTTCATGTATCCTACAAGTTACCATTGTTTTCAGCTTTCCTGACGTTTAACTCTCTCATGAACCACGTTAGTAAGCAGTTCTAAAAAATCTTTTCCTCCATTCATTGTTTCCATTTACCACATACGCGCTCATTACTCGATCTGACTCACAATCCGCATCCTTCGCTTTTCATATACCATAAAATTAGAGTAAATAGGTCAAGCTAAGCTTGCATTAATCTTTGTCATGGACTACTTGAGTGAAAAATCTTACTTCAGCGTTCATCATTTTAATGCATTGGATAAAATAGTGAATTCAATTTTTTAGACCAGTAACTGAACAGGAAATAAACAATTTAGAACTAACCTGCTTGCCAACTTATAAACAGCGCCAACTAAAAACAATTTTCATACATCGTTTCTTGGAAGCTCGGAGGGAAATCTGTAGCCTTTCAGCGAACTTCGCTGATCGCTCGTGATTTTTCTTAAGCCTCTCAAGCGTGGAATATTTGTCGAACCAAATAAACTCGTAGAGGTGAAGTAAAATCCCGTGGGACAAAACAAAAATATGTAGATCGCAACCTGTGTAAACATGAATACGTTTTTCATACTTTTAACGTCCGTAGCCAAATATCTCCTCTCTATTTTATGCAATACCTTCAATTTTTAATTTTGTACGTACAGTGTCATAGTTTGCTTTTTATTTTCACCTCGTCTTATGAATGGTGACGATTGTAAAATTCAAGTTGATTTATTTTCAAGAATGCAGTTCGTATTAGCATAATTAATGAGATCGTACTTCACCTCCAATTGCCAAGTTTAGATCTTTCGCCTGATCACCATAGGCTCATGTGCCATTTAGAAACTATAAAATGAAGGCGATTAATTTCTGTCTGAAAATATCATTATTTACGAGCGAAGCCGGATTGGGCTGTGGCGGCTTGCGTGCCGTTGCTTGTCCGCTCCTATGAAGCGATCGAGTAAATATGTCTGAGGTTAGTGCTGTGTCAACACCCCTCTGTTGACTCTGTCTCGCAGCCAGCCTGCGCATCACGACGTGCTTCTTCGGTGCCAACCTCAGACACCTCAGTCACGAGCCCGACCGCTATCACCACCGACCATATTATAAACCAACCCCTTGCCATTTACTTGATTAACTCAAAAATGGGAAGTTTTCAGTCACTCTAACTTACGTTTCTTCCTGCTGTATAACTATGCGCTACTAGTTAATAATGACGTGTTTTTCCAATCCCAATTAGAAAGAAAGAAAAGAAAGAAAAAACATTTATTTCCAATAAAGTACAAACATGAAACGTCGATACATTGGATTTTAAAACATCTTAACCGAGGAGGACCATGTTATAAACAAACCCCCTGCGATATACGTAGATTAATACGTTCACTGCGATGGGTTAACCTGAATTTCAATGTGCAACTCATATATATAGTAAAAAATCATTAATTTTAGAAATAACAAGCTTAACTAGATTCATTGAATACTATAGATTTTAAAAAATTAAATTATTCAAACGACCCATTGACGGGTCGTTTCACAGCAGGAAGAACTTAGTTAAGCACGATCCATCGATGGGTCGTATCGTAAGCAACGTGTTGACTCAAAAATGTTAAGTTTCATTCGCTCTAACTCATGTTTCATCCTACTCTAACCATGCACTACTAGTTAATAATAATTTATTTTTCCAATCCCAATACGCAGGTATATTTCTCAATAACCTCCGTCGATGACTTAGCTCACGTGAAGGACATACGAATGGTGGTCGATCTCAGTGCTTGCTCCTACGCGCTCACTGTTGACCTCAAAATTGATGAAAACTCCGTCGGTGGCACGTGCGAATTGCCGTTACAATTTACACTCGTTTTAACTTTGTTGATCTTAATCGAAAGAGAGAGTATCTCGACAAGAAAACCCTACAGCTCACCGAAAGGTGAGACCAGCGCATCCTCAGGAAAACCAAAGCAAACATAAGCTATCAGTGTAGCACAAGAATACAAGATTCTGTAATTTGGTTTCTACGGCTACGACGATATAAATGTCGATTGCTTAATCGAAGGAATAACTCATTCCTTTAACAATGTAATGGATCTTCAACGGTCTCAGGTAATTTAGCCGATTACCCATGATCAAGCGGCACTCGAATTACTATTACAAACCTTCTTACGGATCGTATTTAATCCGAATTCTCTTACTTATAATGAATATACAACCTCGGTTTATCAATAGATCTGTATACGGTATTTTGTTTTTTCTGCATTCTAATTGTCATTCAAAATTCATACCCATCACAAGCAAATAAATAAGTTTCGCTTAAAACTAAGTGTCTGTGAACTGTACCTAACTTATGAAAGTTGATTAAAACTCGTAATCTAAAAATAAACCTTCACCTTCACTTTGATCATCATAACATCCATGAATTTCTATAATGTCGAGACACTTCTGCTCCTATCTTCTTAAGAAGTGTGTGAATCTGTCATATCGTAGAAGGTGCGTGTCGCCGCCTGTAACATTTTAACTTAATTCGACTTCTAGTTCTGCTGAATTTGTACACTTAACACGCATCTTATTCCTCATTTCAACGCTCGTGTGTTCAATGCTAAGGACACTTCTTCGTTTCTTCCAAGGTCAAACTAGAGGGCTCCTGGAGATGACTCGATCACTCTCATTCATCCATTCGTCTCAAGTCTTGGAAAGAATGTCACTGTTGTAGCTCAAATTATAAAATTGAAAGTTTACGCAACGAAACATTTAACTCAAATAACGTGTGATGGCATTAGCTTAATTTTTTTGAAAGCCGTCAAAGCTCGTGAGAAATTAGAATCAAATGCAGACCTGTCTATGAGCCAAAACCATTTCCAATCCAGCATCGTTCTTGGACGGTCGTTGACACTAACGTAGAACTTTTTGGTCTGTTGGTACTGAATGTTTGATTACAGCAATATCTTGTGGTATATTTGTATGTTGACGAAAGTGAGGGGTGGCATTTCCAGCACATAAAACATGTTTACAATTTATTAAGGGAGATTTTTATACTTGAATAAATCTACACAGCAAGAGAGCCGCAATAGACGCATTTGAGCGTTTATTCAGTACTTGTAAGAATAGGATAAGCATCATGTAGTCAACCCCATCGACGATCCCATATGTGTCGACGAACTTTTGCTCGGAACAAAAATCATGAGGAACCTCAAATTTTCATATTATTTCAAGAAATTTAATTGCGCTCCAAATACAATGTCGCTAAACTTTCACTTTTATCTAATAATGGAATGCATTTTCCTATTTAGAAACCTTTACTCTTTTTTTCAACCATCGGTTGAATCAACACTGTAGCTCGCATGTCTTGTTACCGACCTAACTTCGAAAAGTGGCCTGATTTTATTTAGTTGGCACTTGATAAATTATTTTTCATCAGTCAATGTTGCTACAAAATAAGTCAGTTCACTCTGACACTCACATATCTCTTTTTTGGGAAGCCCTTTCTATACCTGAAACACACAGAAGTCAACGGACCGCAATTCCTCTGCGAATCATAACAACATAGAATTTAGCCAATTTCATCACCGTGAGAAAAATTGCCAATATCACGCTAGGGAAAAACTAGAAGTAACATAATACACCAAACGTAGTGTTCAAGGATGCAATTAACTAAAAGAACTAACACAAATAATTACGGCTAAATTTTCCTATATGTCCTGTTTTGCTGTGCTGAATAAGAGTAGTGTTAACGAGTTCGCAGATTTTTCAGCTAATGCTAGCAGGGATGAAAAAATCCTTTCCTCAATGCAATTTGCTAAAATGATTTATAAAAGGGAAGACATCACAAAGTCTCAGTAGAAGAACACCGTAGAAATAAATACACGGTTTTGGAAAAAAAATAATCGAAATTTAATCTACTGATGGTAACCTTTTCGTCCTGATTTCATTGAAATTATTACAGTAAAATAACGAGCTATATTATAGGTTAGTTCAAACACAGAATAGGGTCTTGAAACAAAAGTGAAAATTCGCACATGAATTTCTGAATGAATATATATATATAATCAACCAGCACTGATCGTTTTAAACTGCTGAATTGAAACATACTATCATGATTACCGTTACTCACTGGACCCGACACTTATACCACTTCACATCTCTACTCTTTACTCTGAGTAGAACAGATCACCGGGTTATCAAAATTCTGTACAGTTAAAGAGAAGCAGCACGAGTTGCCTGTGACACCGCAGAGCGCTCGTGACGGCCGACATGACCACAACGTGGGCAGGGTGTCCTTGTCCTGAACTCGCCCTCTGTGTCGCAGCGTTCTTGACGTCTTCTTCTTATTGCGACCGTCTGTGGGAGCCGTGCACCCATCGTCGCACCTAGCTGCCCTCATCTGAAGGAGCCGGGCACCCATCGTCGCACCTGGCTGCTCTCATCAGTGGTACTGCTGACGACCCTCGAGTTATTCGACAGCATGATACTACTGACGATCCTCGAGTTATTCGATAGCGTGATACTACGGACGATCCTCGAGTTATTCGACAGCGTGATACTACTGACGATCCTCGAGTTATTCGATAGCGTGATACTACTGACGATCCTCGAGTTATTCGATAGCGTGATACTACTGACGATCCTCGAGTTATTCGATAGCGTGATACTACTGACGATCCTCGAGTTATTCGACAGCGTGACACTACTGACGATCCTCGAGTTATTCGAGAGCGTCTTGCGGAAATATTTTACTCTCAAATTTTGCGGATGAACAATAGTCCCTAGTGTACCCAGTTTTTCGTAACTAGAATCAAACATCTTAATAATTTAATACCTTGTGCAAATTTTTATCAGCATGAGATAAGATTGCAATGAGACGCAAAACTCGAGGGTTGACTGTTATCTTGTTTTGTTGCCCCAATTATAAATGCCAAGTAAGTATTACAGTTCAAAGACGCAGTTTCCAATCACCGAATTGAGTGAAGTTTCACTGTGAATTAACGGACACATTTTGATTTAATCATTTTACAAATTTCTCCTCAGCACCCGAAGCTATCGCTGAATTTTTTTGAATGCTGACTCCAAAAACTCACTATTTTAGGTCTTCTCGTTACTGCTCTGGTAGTATTACAGTAAAATAGTTAGGTTAAGGCTCCGTTTTTGTTGCAAAAATGTTCTCACAGATGAAGGAGAAAAAAACATTTTGTTTAGATTAAGGAAAGCGTGAAATTCATCCACAAGGTGTGTTCCCTAACTGGAGACCTTACGCATAGAAACACCAACTCGAAAAGGGAGACGAAGAAAAACATTAAAACGAGATGGCAAAGAATGTATGAAAGCTGAAAGAAGCAAATCCAATTACGCACGCAAGATGGAAATTCTAAAGGACTTTCAATAGCTCAATTAACCTGGCGGCATTGACCTTAGAAGAACCAGTCCCCATAGCATGGGACAGAAAAACTTAATTAATCTTAACCTATTACCTATCTCAAGCCGCCTGAAAGGTTGCTGTAATAGAAACTGGGGCATACGAATAAGAGAAATTTGTGATTTACTAATAAAGACTGAGATATACGCAGCTTAGTGAGCGCTAACCTTAATTAATAAGAGTAACAACTCTCAATCTCTAACGTGGAAGGAAAATTTACTTTGCCACCTACTTGCCTAAGACATTAGGAACAGTTCTTTTCAACAGATACTACCATCGTATCAGATAATCTTCAAATCCCAATGTACTCGCTCAGTCATCTTTTCTTGAAGCATTCACTGATTGGTACCTACGTAAATATTCTCACGACTGTTTCCCGAAGAATCACAATCTAACACTTCTCTCTCTTGCTGAATATTCATCACGTCGACGAGTTAAAGTAGGCAAGTGAAAGACTTAGTATTGCGATGAGCTTTCTTCACAGCAGCTCGCAGCTCTCTTCTTATTGTCAAGACTTTGGCGGTATCCTGAACAGCTGTCTCTGATTTTATTGATCGCATTTGAAAATTAGCCTCATTGAACACGAGTAGAAATTATCTTTACCACTTGAGGAGAAATGAAAATAAACTCCCTTGTTCCTTAAAGCCAGATCTCAAAATACAAAACTTCAGTTTCGCAAGTGCTAAATTCAGGAATTCCACACCTGTTGATATTTGCGATGCCCCACGTACTCGGCCTTCAAAGGTAGGCTTGAAACTCACATGCTCTCAAATAATCAGGCAAAGAAAAGTAAATGAAGTAAAAATAACGAACAAAAATCAAGTTAAAATAATGAAATGATAAAGTTCAATGCATCATTTTTAACGCTATCCTATGCCTTGAAAAATAAAAGGAATAAACCTCTACGTATAAAACTACTATTAGAAACGAGACATTGGATGAAAATATAAGTTGGCAACAAATCAAACTGTACTTTGTCTCAGCTTGTTGTTGTTGTTATATTTGTCTTGTATGTTAAATTAGTTTCTAGTTAAAGATGCAAGCATCCCAAATTTTTTACCACATTTTATTCCATAAGTCGTTCATCTCTTGATGTTGCCATGGAAGCCTCGAAGCTAATTTTGGCCCACGGTGCTAATATTGCTAACGGCGAGGTGTTGGAATATCCTCAAGTCTAGTTTGCAAGTGTAAATGTAATGTAAATGAATCTTTCAAATTTTTAATTTCACGTCGTGCACACATCATTTTGCGCCCTTGACTGCCTTAGCTTTCGCAAAATTCAAAGCACTGAAGTGAAGAGGAGTAATGAATCGCCAGCACGTATCTGTGTTGTCGAATTGAAGACGGATCCACCACTCCTCCCAAGGGTCTCCCTCCTGATTTTCGAAGTACTATAGCAGTAGTACAAAAGTTGTAAATCACGAGGGCTCGCATCCCAGCGAGCTAAAACCTCAATGGTTAACTACCACGGCGATCGCTGAGTCCCTCGACCCTCTACGACGATCACCCTTACGGACAGGTAGTGCTGCAGCTCTGCTCTCCAACCCCATCGACGGTCTGACTAGACTTGCACTTCGGCCGTGCACACTCGAGATGGAGGAGGAAGAATCAAAGGCGGATGATTGAGATGAAAAAATGCTATATATGAAAAAACTAACAAGCCTTCAATAACATCCTAATTGAATTTATTTTCATTCTACATCGGAAGATTTTAGAAATGCGGTAAAATGTTAGTGAATGAAAACATAGTTTGCACGTAGCTAAACCTACTTTTACATTTATTTCTACGTAGAGAAGCGAGAGGGATTCATTAGAGTTCAAACTGCTAAAGCAAAGCATTAAAAATTCTCTCCTATACCTTTACTTCCCATCTTCAAAAAAATACAGCAATTCTCGATTTTTCAGAGATTAAAGCGGCGATCATGAGTAAAACAGCGGCCTCACGCAGCAAAGCTCCATTGAACCGCAATCATTAGGAGATCCTCCAAACACACTTCTCACATAACTCCTCGCATTGCTCACCTGCCGAACGCGCTGTTTTCGCTTCACTCTCAGCTCTAATCAATCTTTACGAAGCGCTTGCAGGGCGAGGGGGACGCAGACGCGAAGGGCGGTGAGGTTATTAAATTATAGTTTGTGTGGCTGGCCGGCAATGCGGAGCGCGCGTTTCACTTGTCGGGAGGTGCGCCTTAAAAAGTCAATAGTGTGGGGTCATCATAACAAACACGGGCTCTCTCCAAGCAAACACGTGCTGCTCATTGCGCCTCTCTGGTGCCTGCTGGTGCTCGCGGTGGTGCTGCTCTGATGTTGCTGTTGATGGTGGTAGTGCTGGTGGTGGTGCTCTGATGTTGCTGTTGATGGTGGTAGTGCTGGTGGTGGTGCTCTGATGTTGCTGTTGATGGTGGTAGTGCTGGTGGTGGTGCTCTGATGTTGCTGTTG
>JACJUY010002081.1:23603-118093 GCA_014220935.1 Platorchestia sp. MABIK
TGGTGGAAAATATTTCATTCGTAGTCGTTGAAACCGTAAAACATGCAATTTAAAAAACAGTGATGGATTTTTTATTTTTATTACTTCCCGTAGATGGCGTCCTCCTACACGAATGCATTTTCGATATCTGCTGTTGAGATTCCTTATTGACCTTTGCACCATCTCACCTGGGATACTGTGAATTTCATTCTAAATTTCTGGTTTAACTCATCCAAAGTTCTTGGTCGAGTCATGACTCTTGAGATAACCCAACAAGAAAAAATCACAAACGGACAAATCTGGCGATCTAGCAGATCAGATTTGTCCGTTCGGGATTTTTATCGTGGGGCTATCTCAAGAGTAAAGTAAACACGAATTGATTTCGAATTAAACACGGAATTCAGGATGAAATTCCCAGTATTCCAGCGGAGATGTTACAGAGGTCAATGAGAAATCTCAACAGTAGATTTCAAGAATGCATTCGTACAGGAGGACGCCACCTACGGGACGTTATATTACGTAAACGAAAATTTCATCGCCATTTCTCATATTACATGTTTAAAGGTTTCAATTACTCTGAGTGAAATATTTTTCTCTCATATCTCTTGATTTTACTCGTTTTTTGTTTCACGCTGTATATTTATATCTCTATACCCCAAAATTGAAAAATCTTTCAAATCTTTAGCAATTCTTTAGCATTTAGAGCACTTGGTCTCTACTGAGATAAACTTTGTCCCAAAAGTGACACACATTTGTGTGTCAACTTGTCACAAAACCGTCCTACTGAAATGTGTCATCAATATGAAACATTAACCGACGTATTGTGACCCACTATTGTTTGTCATGTGCTGATACGATACACTTTAATGTTTCAGCCGTGACACACGGAGCGAAAGTAATAGTATTCTAAATTCTAATAGTGCATAATTAACTCTTTCTCAGACTAGCTTGTGAATACACGGATTGACAGCAATTACCAAAAAATTTAATTTAAAAATTCCAAAATCCTAGAACGGATTAAATATCTGGAACGAACTAAATATCCGGAGAGAATTCAATTTCTGGAACGAATTAAATTTCTGGATCGAATCAAAATTTCTGGAACGAATTAAATTTCTGGAAAGAATTAAATTCCATTACAAATTCCGAAGTCAAAATTTACTGGTCGAAATAGTATTTTCAATTCATTAATCAACGTGTACGCATTCCGAAGCTCGCATTCAACTGGTTCATTTTGTGTGTAAGCCGCTTAGGGAACACAAGAGAAAATTTTCTCGTTTATATGATGTTATCATTAAAGGGTAAAGAATTGAACCGAAAAAATACACTAACCCATCTAGCATGCTTCTGGGCTTTGATAACTTTCCCGATATTTCCAGGTGGTGTTCATTCAGTGAGTACACATGCGTTTAAAACCCAAAGTGTTTTTAAGCTTTTCTAGTACAGTTAGCGACGAAATTATTCTTACACCCCCCGTCTTTCAAAACTTTCAAGATTTACTGAAAAACTACTGTTGCCACTGGCATAAGATTTTCACAGGGTGAGAAGCACATATAAGTGACAATAAAACGAAGTTTCTAGAACAAAATGTTATTTTTGAAAGATTTACCAAGCTGAACTTCAGAAACACGATTTGACAAAATTATTCATACAGTGAGTAGTATTACACTTTATTGAAGTGAATCTATCATTTGAGTACATTTTTAATAATCAATAGCGTGACCTTTCATCTTCATAACATTTAAAAGCCTTTTATTATTGTTTTTGACAAGCTTTTCCGTAGTTTCAGATGAAATACTGTTCCATTCTTCAATGGCGAAGCGTTTCAATTCCTGAAGATTCTTTGGAGCTCTCTTATTGATGTTGACTTTTAATTCATGCCTGAAGTTTTCAACGGGATTGAGATCAGGACTCATCAAAGGCCATGGCAGCACATTTATCTTATTTCTTCGGAGCCAGCTAGTTGTAGACTTGGTCGTGTGCTTTGGGTGATTGTCTTGTTGAAATACCGACCGCCTTCCAAGCCCCAAACTATTAGCTGATACCTTCAGGTTTTCGTGCAAAATAGAAACATAATCATCAGAGTTCATCTTCCCTTCAATTGCAACCAATTTTCCAGTACCCGATGCAGCAAAACAACCCCAAAACATCAGTGATCCACCACCGTGTGTAACTGGTGGCACAGCGTTCTTCGGCAGGAAAGCTTCGCCATTCTCACGCTAAACCTTCTTCACGTCATTGTGCCCAAAAAGCTCGATTTTGGTTTCGTCACTCCATAATACTCTCTCCCAAAAGCCAAAGTGAGCCAACAAGTGTGACTTTGCAAAGTTCAACCGAGCAGGAACATGACATGGTTTGTGGAGTGGAGTCCTTCGAGGTCAGCGTCCGTGTAAATTGGTTGCAATTAGAGGGAAGATGAACTCTGATGTCTATATTTCTATTTTGGACAAAACATGAGAGTATCAGCTAATAATTTGGGACTTGGAAGGCGGTGGGCATTTCAACAAAACAATGACCCAAAGCACACGACCAAGTCTACAACTAGCTGGCTCCGAAGAAATAAGATAAATGTGCTGCCATGGCTTTCGATGAGTCCTCATCTCAATCCTATTGAAAATTTGTTGCAGGAATTAAAAGTCAACATCAACAAGAGAGCTCCAAAAAATCTTCAGGAATTGAAACGCATCGCCATTGAAAAATGGAACAATATTTCACCTGAAACTATGGAAAAGCTTGTCAAAAACAAGAATAAAAGACTTTTAAATGTTTTAGATGATGTTACGCTGCTACGCTGCGAGAAGGTCGAGGTGTAGGGTTTTTTTGGTGTACGCGNTTCAGCAATGCGTCACATGGATTATGCTTTCCTTAGTCACCTGAATTTTAAATGCATTACCAGAATCCGTCTACCGCAACGAAGATTAACTCATTTTTTCGTGCTTTTCTCCGAATCATGTTATCGACAATTTTCATGTGTATTACGATAACCATGTATGAGTAGCAATTAAGGATCTAAATCATTATTTGTCTCAACACTTGATTAACATGGGTATTACGATAACCATGTATGAATTAAGGGTCTCTGTGTTTAAGGTATTTAAACGCAACTTTTGCTCTTATTTCAATTTAAATGCGCACAAACAAAAACATTTTTCAACTAAGCGTTACAAGTGTTGTGTTCTCTTAGTAACTTATATTCAAATGCACTGTCAAAATCAGATTAGGCAGAGCTAAGAAACTCATTTTTGATGTGCTTTTCTGTCAATCATTTTTTGATTCAACATTTTACACGGGTATCCCAATACCAATGTGTCATTCTCAATTAAGGATGCCTTTAGGTTAAGGTGTTTTAAAATCCAATGTATCAACGTTTCATGTTTATACTTTATTGGAAATAAATGTTTTTTCTTTCTTTTTCTTTCTTTTCTTTTCTTTATAAGAGCATAGTTATCCAATTTGATCCAAGTAACTAGGCCTATATATAATTTAGTATAATAGTGTGATACTGCAGAAGCTTATGCTATCATTGATCATTTTTTACTTAAGTTATGTATGTGTAAATTGATTTGTGTGTGCCTCATTTGATCTAAATTTTACTATATTTCAAGCTCTATTTATAACTCTGAACTAATTGAAATTATGGTTTACTGGATGGAAATCAATCATTTTGGATCCTAGTAATTCTTAAAATCAATAGATTTAATTTTAGTATTAACATGAATAGACTTGTATTTTAGGTATGCACATATTGAGTTTTATGTTAAAGAATGTTTTTGTTTTTTGCACAATTAACATTTAAACTTGAATTATTTATTGTAAATGAGAAATTAAATGCAATAGAAGCATATCTTATAACCTTGTCAAAGCTATTGTGACTTCTTCATTTATAAGTTTAAGGAGAACATTTATGCACAATAGAGAAAATTCTTTATTTTTTTATTGCGTTTTATGCTTTATTTGCTTATATTGCTTTTTCCTAGTTTACAAGCTAGCAAAGTTTTAGAACGATCTCAGCATCGTAAGGAGGGAAAACGAGATCTTGAATGGGGGGTGGGTGCGGGCGCAGCAGCTAGCGCCAACCATAAGCGCTTGTGCAATGCCTATGAAAATTTTATTTTTATTTTTTATTTCTCTATTCAAAACAGAAATGCTTAGTTCACAAGCTAGCAATGGAGCAGAACGTTTTGAGCTATGTGAGAGGGGGAAAGTGGGTCAGGAAGAGGGGTTGGTGAAAGTGCAGGCGCCAGCGCCGGAAAGTCATCGCATGTGACATGCACCGGATATATCTGGATTTTTTATTGCTCTTTTCAACACAGAAACGCTTAGTTTACAAGCTAGCGAAGGTACACATCGTTCTTTGCTTTGTGAGAGGGGGAAAGTGGGTCGAGAAGGGGAGGAGCCCATCAAAGAGGAAATGGGGCATTTTAGATGCCCCATGTTATCACTTGTGGTACCGGTTCCTTCAAGGAACCACAAAAAACTTACATAAATGATATTCTAATGTTTAGATAGCTTTCAGAACCTCAACTGCTTCAATTTGTCATATGTTCCACTATTGGTTTCATTTAAGGATCATCTATTTTGTGTGGCCTCTCTTAGTTTCAATATCAGTCTGTTTTTTACATTTACCAGAATGAAACTGAATATGTTATTTATTTATAAAAAATCCTTGATTGAAAGTCTGCTCCAATAGTTAAGCCTTTTAGGGAGAGAATACTATTGCATCTGTGATAATTAGCGCACTCCCAGATGAAAGATGCAGTCTCAAACTAAAAGTGACTTCCATTTGATGACCGAAAATAGACTTTTGTTTTGTTGCAGACCATTTTTTATGATTATTCTCTGATGTCAAATTTTTAGCATATATTAATTCTTCAATTTTCATATTGTTTCATAAACTTCTATCAATTTTGCTGTTTCTGTGTGCTGGGTGGGGGGACACATATTGTACATAAGTTCTCTATTTCCTTGATTTTGTTCTAAATGGTGCTTATCTACTTCCTGCTTTGGGAACACCTTTGTTGGGTTTATGGAGGCTGAAACTAATTAGGAATTTAATCCAGTTGTGTATGGATTTAATTTAGTAGACTGTAGACCATATTTTTTTGGTATGAATAATGAAATGCTTTTTATAGCTCCTAATTGTCATGGCGCTACTCCAAAATATTTCTTCAATTAGAGTCCTTGTTTGATCACTATGAAGCTAAATTGTCAGAATACTTGAAATCATGTACATATTATTGAATTCATTACATGATATTTTTTCACCAAAAAGCTGTAGTCTGCATTTTATTCCTAAAAAATTGATCTGGACTTGCGTCTTCTGGAAGTTGTATTCAATAAAGTATTTGTTTAGTAGTTGCCCATTTACACTGGGTTCTTACTACCACCTGCAAGCTGACTGTCATCCTCCTGACCTTGGATGTAATTACCTGAAAAGAATTGAGGATAGCCACACATAATATGGCTGTTGTATATTTATGGATTATACCAGTTATTTCCTGTATACAGGCTTAGCGAGTTTTGTATTCCAGGAGCGCATTTCCGTTATTGTGTTTCTATTTGTGTACACTTTTGTTTTTTAATTTCTTGATAATCTTTTTTATCATAAACAATGTGTAGCATTTCTAGTAATAATTCAATCGTGCTTTGCATGAGAATGTTGAGAGCCCTTAAATGCTCAGAATTAGGTTTTATAAGTTGAAAGTATTATGTCATGTATGTACCTAGTGAGTAGTGCAACAGTCTTGATGTTGAAAAGCCCAAACAATCTTGGAGTTGCTGTAATCCCAAATTCTGTGATGTATGCAAGTTTCCTTTGAATTTCCAATCTTTGGTAGGAAATTATAATTATTAAGAATTTTTTTAAATATTGTAGTTATGTGTTTTTAGCAATTTTTATCCATATGCTCATAGTAATTTTTATCCATAAATAAAAAAAATGAAACTTGTGTTGATTTTTTGTACAGTATTCAATTTTGAAGTTACTCGTTTTAAAATTCAAACACAAAAGTATATACCAAAAAGAAAATTAAAAGTTTTCTTTTAAACTTTTGCAATTATTTAATTGCACATGTTTACATTTGAAAGCCTTATTTACTATGGAACAAGAATATTCTGTCTTAGTGATGATTTGTGACTTGCTGGTTTCAGAATGTGGCATCAGGAGGTGGGGCCAAGAAGCCTGCACCATCCCCTGCTGACCAGTCAAAGGAGAAGAAGCGCAAGGAGACTATCTTAGATCTCAGCAAGTACCTTGACAAGACCATCAAAGTCAAGTTCTTTGGTGGCCGAGAAGCTTCCGGGGTGCTCAAAGGATATGACCAGCTCATCAATTTAGTCTTGGATAACACAGTTGAATATCTCAGAGGTAACAATGTGTGCTTTATTTTGTCATAACTCATCAAGGTCCTCCTATTTCTAAATCCAGTAGTTGACAAGCTTCTTGAGTGTACTGAACTTTAGTAAATTGTATTTAGTTAACTCTGTTGTGCAGCTATTGGCATCATTGTTAGGTCTTACAGACTATCCTTGATGTAGAGTCAGCAGCATTATATTTTTGTTTGTTTAGCTCCTGTAGACAAATTAAGAATTGTTGGGCTGGCTATGGAAGTAGTGTTTTCCTTCTTGCCATTCAAATGTGGAGAGTTCAACATACAGTATGTGTGACAAACTCTCGACTATAGCAGCCTGTTTTCAATTTTCATAGTACAATAGAGCGGATATTTTTAGAAAGCAGAGAGAAAACTATTTCTAGCTCATCATCCTCGGTTTTCTCAGTGAGCAACTAATGAGCCTGGCAAAGTCAATGGTCATTGTCAGAGGAGCTCTTCCTTCTCTCATTTTCTGTTATTTGCGTGTCAAAGCCCTGATTATTGAGATAATTATCAAGTAAGACACATTGTATTACATGAATTATTTGAGTGTAGCATTCAATCATATTTTAGAGGTTGTTACTGGTTCTTCACATCTCATATTGGCCAGGGCATAGATGATGTGAGGCTGCTAGGAACCCTGAAGTGTTGTTTCAGAAGCATGTGAAGCTAGGCCTTAATGTGGTTGGGAAGTTAAACTTGTTCTAATTGATCTAGCATGATGCTACTTTTAACACCAATGCAATCAACAAGTGTGGATACCAATCAGTGGTGGAAAGATGTTCTAAATGGTTGTATTATGCTTGAAGAATTGGCCTTTTTATCACTATTACTCTATGATCAGCATCTCAGAAGATTATTCTTGTTACTACTGCTTTCAAATTTTTCTTGCATAGCACTAGTCAAGTTTTGACTTTCAATGAATGAATCAGTGGGACAAGTTTCTATAACACTGGTAAACTTGTGACCAGATCCTGACGACCCGTACAAGCTGACGGAGGACACCAAAGAGCGCGGCCTGGTGGTGTGTCGAGGCACGGCTGTGGTGCTCATTTGCCCCATGGACGGCTGTGAGGCCATTCCCAACCCCTTCACTCAGGCAGAGTGATCATCAGTTTACGGTGGCTGCACCTTTGCGGATGTGATAATGTAATGTAACCTATTTCAGCCTAATCTTTCTTGAACTCTAAATTGCCCAAGTTCTCCTTAACTTCAGTATTCTTAGGTGAGTCGCGCAAACTCCTCAGATTGAAACAATTTCAGCATAAGACTCAATGATATCTGAATTTTTTTCGGGGTTATTTCTGTACGACAATTTTTTACAGCGATTGAGTATTCATTTATTCGCGCCGTTTATGTCCTGATGCGGTTCAAGTGTTTCTACCAATCGAGTAAGTACACTAAGTGCCGCCTTTCAAATTGACGCTTAAGGTTTGTACCTTAGAGTTCGCCCTGCGATTTTGATTCTTGTGTTATATTCGATTAGTTTTAATTTGGTTGTAATTAATTTGCAATTACCTAAACCTCAAATGATGGTGTCTTAGTTACTGTCGCAAAAGTATAATAATTAGCAAAACTCCATGGTTTCCCTAGAGACGAGGTTTATTTCTCTCAAGAATGGTTTCAAAAACTTGGTCACTCTTTCTCTGGGAGACAATTTAGTTTTAGGATGCTTCCATTGCATTGCTAGCGTGCACTCGTATCATTTTACAACAGCAGCTCGGGATTCGGTAAACAACTACATTCATTTGCGTTGCGGAATGTGTGGGGCATCAATCTATGTTGGTTAAGCTTTGTGGATGTTATGCATTTGAAAGTCGCATACTTTATTCGTTTCCTTACATATTTACGACTTGTGTTCGCGCTGCTGAGGCTTCGCGCATCCTGCCGATACTTGAAATTCAATAGTTCCTCTCACGGCCATTTAACCCTGTTTTCGCCAGTGAGATTTGGTAGAACTGTATTCGTCAGGGGCAGTCCTAGCTACTCGCCTCAGAATCTGATCGTTATTGGTAAAGGCGGTTTGGAGTTCAAATCGAAATGTAGGTTGACATCATCTTTCCTGTTTTTGCTTCTCTTGTCGTGTTGTAGATTATATTATAATAGGCCATTTATATTGTCTTAAAGAACCCGACTCGAGGATGAATCAGTACGCTTAATCTGTTGTATTCTTTTAGTTTTCCACCTTATCATACGCCTGTAGCTGTATGATCACTCTCTCGGCAGTTATTTTGATATCAATGTAGAATTTCGATTGCTTTTCGTTGTCTGCTCAAAATAATCCACGATTTCACATTTTTCCTGTGATGAGCTTGATTTTTTTCTGAGTGGTTGACAGGATGAAAATTTCATACTGTAAAAATGTATTAATTTTATAATTATGTGCATTACTTTTTACTTAATTTTATTCTTTTTCCCTGTCAAGGCTCTTGGCTAAAAACTGAGTAAACTCTAATGTCGGTCCGATGTCGCGTCATTCTAACGACTTGTATTTTGTGGTAAGATAGCTTCTCATATTGCGAATGAGTACAAATTAAACAAGTTTCGTACTGTTTTGTCTTTATTGTTACCTTTACTAATCACAGGTAATGATTGGAGTGGAGGTCTCCATCTTGTCAACGGATCGTTGGCAAAACTTTTCCAAATTGACCAGAAGTATTTTTCTGACTTAACCTAAATGATCTGAGTTTATATGAAATATTCACAGTGAAGACTAAACAATGATGAAAGTAACAACATCTATACTAATGAAAAACAGTCCAACGTTTGGTTACCTTAAGATCTATAGCTTGCTTCAATTACAAATAACCAGCTCAGTAATCAACTTTATGGAAAAGCTTCGCCTGGTAAAATGCTATCGTATTCTTGTTCATACAACATATTCACGATGTTCTTAGTTATTCCTGTAGTTAACGTACGATATATCAATGCAGAGAATCAGAATTCTTCATTTAATCTTTTTTCTCTAAAATATGAAAAATGCCACTTGTAGAATATGTTTCAGTACTTGACAACCATTATTAGAAGTTGAGAAATAAATAAACAGCTATTTGTAACATTATTTCTGATAACTTGAGCCTTAATGAAGCACGACTGGAAAAAACCAGGTCAACATTTTCTCACGCATGTGAGTAGCGAGAATGACGACACTCTATTTTGGCACTCGATTTCATGTAATTTGCAAGGTAATTGATCTCATCGAGATAAGCCGAGGTCACTCCCTGTCGGCTATAAGCGCTGGACGTCAGTGAAAGCCGCGCTGCAGGACGGTGCAGGAGGCTGGTCTTCGCGGAACAAAAAGTCTTCAGTACTGGGGCGCGGGTCGCCGCGATCTGACGGCCAGCGTAGATCCTGCACACGAATTGTCTCCATTAGTTACGTTTTCAAACAGAATTTTATGCTCATGCAGTAACTACCAAATGTACGTGTTGCTATGAGATTTTTTCTTTCAGAGAAAACTAAGCGGTAAACATACGCATATGAGGAATAGACTCTCTCCTAATACAGTGCACCATGTATTATTTTCTTGGTATGAAAACAATAGCGTAACGGCATGCTTGCCCATGCCGAAAATTTATGTTCTATTCCTACCGAATTCACGTGTTTACCCAATTGCCAGCGGTTAAAACGAAAGCACGCTTAGCTCAAGCTGATGCGCAACCAGCGGTTAGATCTTTGAACATATCTCCCTCCTTATGAATCACGTACTAGAACGAATATTTACGTCGCGTAACTCGAAACCTGCGTCAAAACTTGCCGTGCGGGAGAAAATGATTTCCTGAGTTGTATATACTTTTAAATGCAGAAAAATGGACTCAGCAAATATTGACAGCTATTTGTTAAATAAAAAATGTTTCAGAACTTTTCAACAGTTTTCTCAAGCCTTTTATACAAAAAGGTCCCAATAAAAGGGGACATCGAGCATTGCTCGAAGATGCAGGATGTGTAAAGGACCAGAAACTTGTCACAGGAGATGCACTTACGTGGGACTCGAGAGGACCGCCGAGTGGAGATGGCATGGTGTCCTGCAATGCGCTGCTGCCAGACAGCGAGGGCGAGTTTGGGAGCGGCGTGTTGCTTAATCTGTCTGAAGTCGAATCCTTGTGTCTATCACTGCCAGAATGTGGGCTTCTCAGGAGATGTTGGGATGCGCTGGAGTTGGAGGGAGAAGAAGGCAATGATCCCTCAGGGCTTGAATCACACACGAGATCTTCATATCGGCCGGCCCTCTGTAAGCCAGAGGAGCAAGTGCGTCGCACGGGAGCCTGGCGTGACGCGATGTAAGACTCCGCAATTTGGCGATACATGCTCGGGTCGATGACCAGTCTCGTGCTCTTCAATGCCTGAAAATTAAAAATAAATTGTCAGTTACAGCAACAGAGTTAACATGGGACACGCATAGAATGACCGCGCCATCTTTAAAACAAGGTCAGCATTCGACAGACTGACCTATGTCAAGAGGCCATGTGGTACACCAACTACGCAGAGACTCGACTTGTTTTAAAAAAGAAGGGCATCGTATAGTGACTTTCATCGATAGGAAAGAGGCATCAGGGGAAAAAAATGATGGAATATCTCTTCCGCTGTACCTTCAAAATGAAAAAAATGATTTTTTTTAACAATAAAGAGATGGACAGTTTAACAATTTTTAAGAGCAAATATTTATTCTCTATGATTCCTACAAAAAATTTGCGTTTGTTCACCGAAAACGGATGCCAAAATGGACAGATAGCGCGCATGCCTCTCGAGCGTAGTGTTTACATGTAGAATGTGCTACATCGTTTGGACAACTGTACACTTCAAAATTTTCGCCCATTGAATATGGTGTTTTTGAGAGAATGCGCAGATTAGATAACGTATCCCTGTGAGTTTGCGTCCCTCGAGGAATGTACGGGACAGAATTCCCGAGCTCCAGCCAGAATGTGGAAGTAGAAAAATAAAGAAGAGCGTGCGAACGTGTGGAAATCTTGTTTCCTATATCAAAGGCTGGTGTTCTGCACATAACAGGTGTTTTGTTTTTTTTTTTTGCCTTCTTTATTCTTTGACGATCGCCAGATTAGACGGTTTATCGTTCGCAGCACAGTTGACACACCAATAAACGAATGCTAAAAACCATGGTGTAAAGTTGAATCACACCAACTTTCTCGTATCGCTATTGACAAACCCTGATACCGTTAAACACTGGCAAATAACGCCAGTGATAGGGATTGCTCTTTCATCAATTTCCAAAGAATATTTGAGCCATTCGATGGTCAAAGGTAGAAAAAGGTATAATTTCACTACTCCATTGGTTCAAGAGAAGACTCATGTCAAGTAAGCAACAGTATAATGATATCCACATGCTTTCCTTGAAAACACCGAGAAGAAGGGAAATGTAATCATAGAATTTGCGCTAGATTAGATAAGATGTAGTTTAAGCCTCCCAAACCGCAGTAAAGGCGTTTCAGAGAGGATGGATGAAGTACCATTTACTGTCTGACCTTTAAGGAACGCGGAATCTATACACAAGATCCTCGTTGCAAACAGTGAATTAAGAAAGATGGCTATAAAACAAGATAAAAGAGACTGAAAAACAGGACGGCTGAGTCAAAAAAGATGGTCATTAACGAAACAAACAAACGTTTTATGTCAACAAGAAGACCAACCAAATTCGGCTCGGGACCTTACAGTATTCCCCTAGGAGCGCTAATTTTCATCGAAACAATAGTTGTATCCCTCTGAGGGGAACGCTGGATTAGTTATTTTGTACGAAGTTCGGCGTAACTTTAACACGCTTGAGTGACGTAGAAAGCATAATGTGACGTCCAGCTCTGCGTACTCGACAGAACGCAGGAATCAAGGAAGCGTTTCCTCTGACGTAACTGCAGCGTGGTCTGCTTCCCATCTAACCTTACTGTGCTTTTTCCAGAAGGATTTTGACCGAGGAAATTATCCCCTAATTATTTTACTCCGGTACAAAAATAGATACAAGTCAATATTCTAGGTAGGATATTTTCTGTAGAAAAATACTGTTCCCTATGTGCGATTCTGCGTTAAAATTCGTCTTATTTGCAATGTTTTGGTCCCACTGGGCAATAGCGTTCGCTTGATCTTTTCACACAAAACTTGCTGCTCCATATCTGACGGCCTCTGCGCAAGGCCACAAGCCACGACTACAAGATTATTTTTAGTTGCCGCTGATAGCGCACGGAGCCTATGCCATAGTGAGCAGTGCACAAGACAAGTTTACAGCGGCAACAAAACTAAAAAGAAACTACGCTGCTGCTGCTGCTACTATAAAACTAACAAGGTATTTTTTTACTAGAATAGCTCCCTATAGTCCAATACATTGAAAAGGGAGCACACACCCAACAAATCATTTGGCATTATTGTGTGGCTTATACTTATTTGATGTGCAGTCGTTTCAACATTAGCTTTTTCTGAAATAAATGTTCTAAGCCTTTCTTTGGTCAGAATTTGTAGATGAATTATTCAAACTTCACAAAGAAGTCAACATTTCTCAGAAAGGTGATGACGTTTAGATTGTAGAAAGTAATTAGGATCAATTTCAATAGCATGAAATTACAGTATTGTCGAATAAGTGCGAGCTGGTCACAACTATAGAATCCGGTGCTTCATTTGATCCATCAGAATAGATAAAAAGCTAGGTTAGGTGCAATTCGAAAAACCATGTCTTTCATAGTACACGTGAACCAATCATGGATAGAATAATCTAAAGCTATACACTACTCGAAAAAGGGTCACGCTTTTCAATTTTATTTCAGTTTTGTTTGAAACGATTTATTGCATCATCGTTTAAAGGGGTGAGAAAACGTAAAAATTTTTCAACCAAGGTCACTTGCATGAGAAGATCAAATAAATGCAATCTCGCTACCCGTGCTACACAAAATACGGCTGGACCCTGATATGCACAGGAGTCTCATCTATTAGACCGGTCGAGTCTTTCCTTCTAACCCACTGAATGACGCTCATGGCAAAATTCCTATGCCCGCCACTAATAACTATGGGCCATTTTATAATAGTATTGTCCTAAAGAACACCACAAACTTCGTCATATGAATGGTGAAAAGCCTAATGTTTCTCATGTGCTTTTCTTTGAAATAAATTTTGACCAGTCTTTAATAAACAAATATTTGACAGTCGATGATCACGTACCAGCTCATTTTGAATAAAAATATACTGATCGACGCGATCCATTTACTCGATAAATTATAAAAATAACGACTGAAAGTTTAGTGAAGCGACCTATGTTAACGCCACTACACATTCAACTAAGTCTGATTCGAGCTGATTATGGGCACAGTTTCTTCGCCCATCAATAGTTGCAATATTTATAATTTGATAGTGTTTCAATTTTATTGATTAGATTTTATTCGCCGGTAGTAATTTTGGTACTTCTCTATATATGTCAGCAATGTGTAATTTTAATTTCCCTAGTTTTTATACACAGTTGCTCGTCCAAATTAACGTCAAATTGAGCTTTTAACTTAATCTTGTTAATGATCCCGACAATCAAGTGAATAAAAACTTAAATTACGAAGAGGTGACATAGCAAACAAGAGCCGTGATCTTCTAGTAGGTTTGCAATCTGTGTATTTCACAGTACAACTTTTGGCCAAGGATATTATGCATTTGTCTGGGAAGCTGTTTTCTCAACATTTAAAACACTCACCCAGGTACGGGTTGTCGAATATCGTACATTTGTAAGCGCAGTGGATGAAGCCAAAATACAAAAGATTGCTACACAGAAAATACCCAGCTTTCGCAAAAATTCTTTTAGTTACAAATTGACAGAGCCTAAATTTAGCCCGCACGTAAAAAAATTTAATTTGGTCTCTCATGGAAAGATTGCAATTCATTTTTGAATGTGGAGCCTAACGATGAGCGAAAGCAAAACATCGCAAATATACCACAAACCGAACGAACGTTTTGCAAAGAACTCAACCCTAAAAGCGGTATAAAACGTCTTTGAATCTTATATAATTGTAAGGAGGTGTGGCATTCTAAGCCTTCAGTAGATATTAGGTCTTCCTGCATCGATCCAGGTCAGTTTACGAAGCGTACAAAAAAGTGCACAGCCTTGGCATTAGCAGCGCTGGGCCAAACGCGCTCCGTGCGCGGCGCGTCTCGAGCGACAGCAGCGTGACTGCCACCACACCGCCACCCAGCCCACAACATCGCGCAGCATGCTCCCTCTCCGACATGGATATTCCTTACAATTTGAAGGAATATCACGGAGATTATTAGCTCTAACTAAACTCAGCTTAACTTCCAGCTTGAAGGACGGAGTACAGTAAAATGTGGGGGCAAAATAAATTTGAATACGTGTTGTACCCACCGAATTGTTCGAGTTATAATGAATGAATTGCAGCATTTGTCGAAATTTGACCAACCTATCAGGGCAGATAGGGTAAAAGAGGGCAGAAAATTAATTTCTTATTTCAAAAAAGAGGCGAGTGTTCCATTTTCTTTCCGGAGCAAAACATGCAAGAACGTAAAATACATAACGCAGGTATTATAAAAATCCCGAAAGGTAAACATATCTAGCAAATATTCTAAAAATAAAGGGCGAAAAGTTCGAATGGTGAAAAACAATGCTCTAGTAAAATGCTTCAAATTTAACGTGTGACTTTCGGAAGTAAGAACAATTTTTCCGGCGGAGTTTCGTAGCTTTCCATTGACTGCAGCGAGAAATGAGTAAAAAAGCCAATTATTAAGTTATTTTTCCGATATTCATGCCCATTCTTGGAAAATAAAGTTTCAAAAGTTCACAAAAATGAAATCGTGTAGTCGATAGTTTATTACATAAAAAATTCATACGACATCAGGAACGAACTGACTGACTCATTCACTTGTTACTATCACATCAATATCCTACAACAGCAATCAAGCAGAGACCACAGAGAAAGATAAAAGAAAAGATTTACAGGCACAGTAATCAATTTCCACCCAAAGGTATCAGTAGGTTTTTTTAAATACTAGGCTTTCGCTGAAGAGATATTCCTACGCTAAAATTTAACGTGAAAGAAAGATTTAATATCAACAATTGAAAAAATAAATAAATTTGTGTGAAAAAACTAAGTCCGAATTTCCCTTAACTCTAACTGGACATCACTGCCTCGCAACGTACTCCTGTTTACGGAAGCTAATACCAGCTCATAAATGAGGCTCATGTGCAGAGGCTTCGATTTCTAATCAAAGCGCTTTCCTAGAAATGTCTAGTGCAAAGGTCATGGTCAAGATATCACAACGGCTGAAGATCTACAGGTTGATCGATCAATTCGTAAGCTATACTCGACTTATTGGACGTGCTACACCTCGCTAACTAATTTCTTGATAAATATACAGAACAATGTGAACATAAGTGGGAAATATTGCCCAAGACAACTTAAAATCCTTTGCACTGAGAGGCTACAAGGGTTAGCACTATGCCCTTTCAAAACTGCACGGCAAATTATCAGCTCCAAGCTCGCCATCGTGTCTCGGAATCACACAGCTCGTGAAAACAACAAGCGCCACATTGAGGTATTTCTAAAATCGTAACGTACTGCGTAATGTACACCTAAACTTAAGGATATTCTTAGAATTGAAATCGAAGCAAGGAATAAAAGCTTGAAGGAGCGTCACGATTACAGCACACGAAGTGCCGAGTGCATTTCTAAGCAAAGGAAGCAAAAAGCTTGCTTTTTTTTGTCCATCACTATTTAAATGCTAGATCTAAATCTAAAATGGTTCAACAGTTGGTAGGAAACAACAGTTGTAGATCCTTGCCATACGAATATCATAACCTCAAAGAACATATTAATCAGCGTTTCAAGAACGTTTTGTACTGCGTATTTCAGGTATGAAGAGCACGCACTTAGAAAATTTCTGACTCGTAAATTTCAACAGCTTGATGCGAACATTAACCTTAGCAAATGACGACGAATTTACTAGAGTTAAATACTTATCAAATCTTTAACCCGCGTTTAAACTGTTTCAAAATAGAACTTAGAAAGAATTCGAATGGCTTTAGTTACACAGTTTCACAAAATTTGCCTCGAAAAAATGTGTTCGTCACAGTTTTCAGCGCTAAAAATCATGAGAATAAACGAAATGTGCGATCCTACCTTTCTCTAGTAGACTAAACATTCATGCCTAACACGCCAACGGCACTATTTCATACCAAACACAAGTCATCCGACCACAGAAGAGCAAAGAGCGACTTCGCTCGCAATGTGAATATGAACATGCCAGGAAAACACTTGAGCTAAGGTCATTGTCGGAGAGAGGTGGCGCAGATATTTTGGCAGCTCGGGGAACAGCCCAAAGAAAGAAACTAGAAGTGAGAGTGGCTAGTAAACAAGGAAGTGCTCGTACGTTGCCTTGCGAGCACTCATGTACAGTGGCATCCAAGACCTAAGTCCAGGACCAAAGAAGAAAACGTCAGCCTTCACACACGCACGCAAATCAGATATTATGCAAGCAGGAACGTTTATCACGAACATAGTTCCGCCAATCGAGTCGGATTTAATGTATCGTTTTATAAACAAACGCTTGCCAGGGAATATTTCTTGGATTTTGGTAAACAGTTGTTTTCAGACAGCAGCGCCTGCATACTTGGAAAAGGTAGAAGGTGCACAAACGAAGCTATCAGTTCAAGAATAGGAGAGATGCACACGTAGGTCTGTGTCTGTGCGATCTTAGCTAACATTGCGGAACCGGAAATGTCGTGGTGCAAATAATTCACGATCAAGGAAAATAGTGCATGACGCTACCAAACGTTTTAGGTCTCTCTCATTGCATAGAGTTCACATTCTCAGCAAATGATGAGCTGATTCAACAAATAATCCTTCCTTGCAATTCCCACGGATTTAGCGGACTGTTCTTCGTCACCAAATCTTACCTTTTAAATATTTTACGCTTTAGCTTAGCTATCAAGATAGTATCCTTCCCACACACATAAAAAAATAATAATGAGATGCTACTGGAGCAGTTAAGAAAATACATCACATGTAAATATTAAATAAAAACTGACAAAAAAAGGAACAAATACACAAGCGTGCTACCTTGTGGAGTGTACTGGGCAAGGACCGCGACGTCAAGGAACAGTTACGCGGGGAACAAACGCGCAAAGGCGTTTCCTTGCTGACGACCAGCGTTTTAAATGTTGATCTCCAGCACGTCTTCCGCAGTACAGTTAGTTATTTTTGCTGTGCATGCTGGCATACCCTAATGGTATGCTGCACACGTACTTCCCGTTATGCTTCACACGTATTCCCCGTTATGCTTTACCCGTATTCCCCGTTATGCTTTACCCGTATTCCCCGTTATGCTTTACCCGTTTTCCCCGTTATGCTTTACCCGTTTCCCCGTTATACTTTACCCGTTTCCCCGTTATACTTTACACGTATTCCTCGTTATCCTTCACACGTATTCCCCGTTATGCTTTACCCGTTTTCCCCGTTATACTTCACACGTATTCCCCTTTATACTTCACACGTATTCCCCTTTATACTTCACACGTATTCACCGTTATGCTTTACCCGTTTCCCCGTTATACTTCACACGTATTCCCCGTTATACTTCACACGTATTCCCCGTTATACTTCACACGTATTCCCCGTTATACTTCACACGTATTCCCCGTTATACTTCACACGTATTCTCCATTATACTTCACACGTATTCCCCGTTATACTTCACACGTATTCCCCGTTATACTTCACACGTATTCCCCGTTATACTTCACACGTATTCCCCGTTATACTTCACACGTATTCCCCGTCATGCTTTACGCCAACACTCAGCTACGCTGCACACGTGCCTCTGAATAAGTTGCGCATGGTGGCATTCCTCCCAGTATTTTTTTGCTTACGAGCCACCAGTTATAATGCGCATACACCAATACATCTGGGTCAGAGAGAAAGCATCTCAGATGCAAAAATTTTTAATTCACGTGAGTGTATCAGCGTATTTTAGAAAAAACGAAGAAGTGCAACGTACTATTAAACTAATAATTAACAATTATTAATTTAATGATGATTTTATGCTTGCTAGCCAAAAAGAAGGCGATCTCAAAACAGCGAAAAAAGGAACATCTAGTACGAATAGAATGAACCGGTGAATCTATGCACAAAGTGTGTTCCGACACAAAATACCCCGCCCACGGAAACGGCAGGTGTAAAAAATTAAGAGAAACAAAAGACGAAGAAGAGATGGGAGAAGAAGGCATGAAAACTGGAAATAATAGCACGAAAGATAAAAGCCCCGAAAGCATATGTATAGCTCATCGTAACAAGATGATAGCTTCTACCCCTGTCCTTGAAACATAGCTGAATAATTCAAACCCATTACAATATATTAAAGCAAATAACAGCATTTACCAACCCTGCAATCTCGGTATTCGGTGTTTCAGTCAGGTTTAGTGAGTATTTACGCACGCCTCATTTAGTATTTAGATAGGCCTATGAGGCATCATAGTTAATACTGTAAGATTAACAGTGGTTATTCTGTGGCTTCTACTCTGTTCCTAAATGCACGGTCTGCATCAGCCATTTCTAAGTACCGTTACGATCCTACAGTCAGCCTCGGTACCCAAAAGAATGGCAAAGTTAAGACACGTTGCCTGCCAGGCGCGGAAGGCACACGCAGTCACCCTAAGACATCCCTTGAGTAAATAACTGGGGCTAAATTTGAGAGTTTTTGTGCGAACGTCGCACTGGCGCACACGCGCAGCACCGGGGGAAATTTCCCTGCAGCCCCGCGCAGCTCAGCCAGCGCTAACCAGTTCACCAGCAGCCACAGCACGTCGAGGAAAGGACGCTCGCGCTGCTGCCACAGTATATTGACCGTGCCAATCCCGCTTCAATGATGAACATTTATTCATCGAAAAAACACACCAACGTAATGTGTATACAATTGTCGCGGGTTGTCAAATTTGAAATGACTGCGGGCAGAAATGATATACAGCAACGACAAGCCGTTTTAAATTTACGAATTACATTTATGTGAAGAATGCGATTTGGTTAATAGATTTTCAATTTCTAGACCACATTCATTTTCATTTGACGAGCAGATAAAATAATATGAGTTTAGACAATCTTATAGTGGCAGTTTAAGCAAGTAAAAAATCCAGCACATGCTTCAAAAACATTCCGACCGCACAACGTTATGCTTAGTTTCTAGCAACAATGAAATGAAACAATTTTTACTATAAATTTCACACACATCGTGAACATTTTTCAACACCATTCATGATTTCCATCTCTATTTTGACGTTAAAAAATTCAGTAATCTCACCACTTGAATATAAAATAAACTTTAAACGCAAGAAATTTTCAACGAAGACAAGATAGTGGAAGTGTCACAATTAAATGACATTCTATGTTATTGAAATACAATAATGCATCTTTTCCCACCAGGATTATGGCAATTCAATATTCTTCCTCGTTATCAAGGGATTCAATTTAAAAATGAATTGAACTTTTGAAGGAAATATGCATTTTTTAATTAACTCAGGCGTATCACAGGGCGCGTGCGGTGTCTCTTAGTTTTAAACATGGTAAAAAGTGTTTGAATAAATAAATCACTAAACTGGTGTGAGAATTCTTTACAGTGAAGCCTGGCTATGCACAATGACGGAGAAGAAACAGTTAGGCCACATGTGTTCCTCACAACCTAACTTCGAGCCAGCCTTGGACCACTCAGACGCTGCACGGAGGGATTTCCCCGGTGCAGCCAACTTTCGCTGAGTGACTGATACAGCTTCGGAGCGCCAGCAACCATATAGGCTCGGCAACAAGTAAATTAAACACCTCGTTTGATAGCTTGTTCATGAACAAGGGTTTTGGCGTTCTAATCCAGCATTAAGTTGAGCGAAACCTATCGAGAAGCACTGAACACTTTAACAAAGCGGGGAAGAAGAAAAGAAGCTGGAAGCAGCGCAGTCAAGGCAATGAGAAATTTAAAGATAATGGTAAACTATACTAACCATGCAAACAGCCTTCATGCAAACGTTATAGTGTATGTTTTTGGTAATTTCAACAGTACAGGAAGTTCACACCACCCACCTGTATGGTTTCTTCGAGTCGTTTGATGTAGCCCTTTTCCCTTTCAACTTTATTTTCCGCCTCTTCTCGTCGTCTTCTTTCTTGTTGTAGACACATAGTCAATTCATTATTTTGTAACTGAAGTGCCATAATGGTGTCTTGGAGATCTGCAATTGTGTGTGCTGGATTCATGTTATCAGTGTAGAGACTGTGTGAGGCACCACACCTAGCTAAGCGACCTTCTCGGTGGTGATGAAGTAAATTTCTATCTCCAATCATTCGGTCCGTGAAAGAGGGCGTGGAAGGCTGGGAAGAATAAAGTGAGCTTTCGGGCATCACCATCACGTCTGGCGAGTCTAAAGGAGGGTACACAGGAACGCGTGGTTTCTTTTCTTCTAATACTGTTTGTCGTAAATGGAGATCACGACCTTCCATCTGAAAAAAAAATAAAAAAATATTTCAAGTCTTTTACATTGTTTCAGCACTGTATAATCCTTCACCCAACGTCATTATCTACCATGAAAAATTGCTCTCAGCGTATGTGACTTGTAGAAAAAGTTACATGGAAACCCCAAAAAACTAACCCTCAAATCCACCCCTCGGCATTAGCCAAGCCAAAAAAAGACGCTATTGACGTCAGTAAATGCCGCCGAGATCGTCGAGCTATATGCTGAATTCATGACTCCGACACAACGTTCTAGGGAGGGAGCTTCCCCGAAGTTGCTGCAGCTGTAGCACTGCTGGCGAGCAAAATAAAAATCCATACTTGAAAATTGTAAAAAGCGTAACAAAATGAAATGGAATTTCTGGAGGTTCTATGTAACGACCTGTGTAATAGAAAATTACTCATGCCACTTGAACAATACAGAATAACCAGAAACATAAACCAACAGAAGAGACCTCGACCTAAAAGCAATTAACCACGTTCATCAGACAAACAATATGTAGCGCGGCAAATGTCAATCACGCTCACTCTATGAAGCTAAACAAATCGTCGTGCGCAGCTCAAATTATAATTTCTGAAGAACAGGAAGTGCGAAAGTCATTGTCATGAGTGCGAGATTCTAATATTTCTTGTCACCGTGAAGCACAGAGAAGCTCAAGAGATGAGTCGTCATATTGAGACCAAACAGAGCTGAGGGTTGCGGAAAGGGGCAGGGATGGAAGGGGGGAAGCAGTGGGCATTGAGGTCAAGGGTACCAGTTCTAACCTGGGTCAGCAGGAGTATCTTGGCCTAGCCGCGATAAGACATCGTCATGCTGTTGAAGACCAAGAACCCAAAAACGCTACGGTTAATAGGTTAGAAACGACAAAGTCCGGCGGTGGACGAAACATTCATCGTCTCCACCATTTTGAAGCGGAAGTGTGTCAAGAAGAAAATGTGTAAGTGATCATCAATCATTTAAAATGTTTGTGGCACAGCCTCTCTGAAAATTATTCGCGATTGACACATGAATTACTAATGCGGCGTTGAATGATCACATTAGGACAGATTTTCGCTTGGATTTATTTTTGTAATTGATGGCCCAAGTTTAATACAACAAACCACACAGGCTCACATCGAATAAAAGTTTGAGCAACGTATTAGCAGCAAGAGTCGGAGCGTACCCAACTAGTCCACTACGATATGAATTACACAGCGATATTGGTATTTACCAATAACAAACTGATGTACAGGAATATGTCGCATTTGGCGAAGTAATCATTAGAATTTTATTGAACTGATATCCTAGCGATAAAATTACGTAAATATGACAAAATACTCATTTAATTGTAATATGTGTGGTCTAACTATGTAGACTTAACCATAAACGTAAACATAAACTAAGCCAGGAAGTTGCGCTATTCACATGGCATAAAGAGGTGTACATTTGTTGAACTGCTTCACAGGAGGATTTGAACAATTTACAATAAAACTTTCCATCACCAAAAAATTTGTGCTTAAAATAATTTTTGCGTAACTTTTTTATGAAAAAAGACTACGGAATACAAACAAAATAAAATTAGTCTTACTGCAGAGTATGACCATTTCAACATGTTATACGTCAGAATAATAAGTGTTGCAGCTTAATTCTTGCACCAAAATGACATTGTTGAATTCTGATCTTACTCAAGAAGTTGTGAAATTAGGTTGCGAGGACCGCCTCACAACGTCACTATCGCCTTGTCGCAAGAGCGTGAGCGGCTCCAGCAATCTCTAAGAACTCGAAAAACATACCTGGACTGTGTAAGAGGGAAGAATTCAAACGTGCTTTACTGCCCTTTAACACTGTAAATGTCAGTAACGATAAAATCAACTGCATTCAATACATTTCAGCCGTAAATAAAGCAAGAATACTTATTTTATTGAGTCAAAAGAAAAACAATATATTTGGACTTTAATGATCGAGGGCTGATGCTTTCCCTGACTCAAGTCACTATGCAATTTAGTTGTTTATATTGTTTAAATGGGGGTATTGGAAATCACCGCAATTTAGTCAATCGGTGATTAAAATGCAAAATGTAAATGTTTACCCCTCCAGTATTGAGTAGAGAGTCGTTGCACATTTTTCATACGTTGTAAACAATGTGTATAATCAAAACTCGTGAGGGTCTTAAATGTTCTTATAAATTCACAAAAAATTTTTGGACATAGCATGCACATTCTTCAATAAATTACTCACATAATCTAACATAGCTGTTGTTAATCCACGAAGAGATGTTTTTACCCGTTTGGTTTTTGCGATACTCGCAAAAAATATCTTTCAATATTTTTCAAAACACCTGATGAAAAAAATTTGAACTGGGCACTTTTTAGAAGAATGCGTCTCTCTGGATACGTAACACTGATAACTGGAGAGCTGACAAGGCTATTTCTCACTCACAACCTTTCCACTCAAGCGCTCCCGCTCAACTGACGACCATTACTTCACCAAGCCGTTGATAAAGTCTCGCGCCCTCTCAGGTCGAGTAAAGCAGCAAACGCAGTTACAGCACTGTAGTCTTCGTGCAACTGGCAGCAAAATAACGATTGTCCTTTCCTAGTCGCTCTTCCGGATAATGTGCGCGGAACTAGCAACGGACCGATGGAAAGACTTAGGAAAATCATTACACGAATAATTGTTAATTTACATTCAAACGGTGGACTTGTTAAATTTTTACTAGAACTCGTTATGATGAAATAGTGAAATGATGTAGGAAAATCAATTAAAATGAGGAAGCAAAAGTAGAATTTTGCTGGCAGAAAATTATGGGACTGAAATGACCATTCGGAATGTATTAATGTGAATTTTTGGGATGCACGATCATCGGTGGTTTCTATCAGAAATTTTCTTCATTATATAAAATACGGCAGAATCTCTAAAGAATTTACCTACAATCACAGTGTGAGGAAGCTCATGCAGGGAGTGAACAAGTGAATGCAGCAGCTGAATTTAATTTGAATTTAGACTAGGTAACATGCAAAATTTACCGTATATGTGATGTAGCTACATACTAAGAACTCCGTAATACATGTCTGTAAAGCAGCTTAGAAATGTTATATACAAAGTGATGGACAGCTGTCCTAGAGATAAAATAAAAAATATTTCTGTGGCCATGTGGGGTTTCTTGAAGTAATTCTAACAGCCGCGACTGTATCATCGGCGTTTAATCTCACGCGCTGTATTAATAAATCAATTAATGTGTTTCATGTTTTTCAATCGAATGGAAGTACATGAATCCACGGACTTTGCGAACCCGTTTTTATTTAATGTTGCTTGACCAAATTTGTAACGTAAGTGTGATCTGGCTTACTTACAACTAAAGCAACAACGGAAAACCAGACGTGCAAATACTTTCTACCTGCGCAAGTAGAAACTATAATGTCAGATTTTATATCACTCGAGATAAAACAATATGAATAAAAATTAATCTGAGGGTTTCAACGTGCGAAAATGATAAAACAATTCCAACGAAGAAACAGTTCTGCGCAAAATTGTTAAACTGAGTCTTGTAATTCGGTAAAATTTACCTCAATTCTGCTGATGTCAAAATTTGACTGCAAAGAACAATTTTTGCTGCATTTTCAGTGATTTTCTCCTCAGAATTTTCTCCTTACTTGCTACCTCTCAACATGATGTTTGTACATACATGCCAATTTAAATCTCTTCAAGTAATCATCTAGCAAAATTTATAAATGAAGTGAGATATCTAGAGGTTACTAAACACGAAAATGTTTAAATTATTTTTCAAATAAAGATGTTAGTGTTCAATTCCGGAAAAATATCTTTATTCATCCGCAATATTTCATTCAATTAGCGATCAAAGTTACCCAGAATAATTTTTTCAAGCCTCCCAAAAAAAACAAAAAATACCAACATTCTTTGATATACATTTTTTTCTCAAATCACATCGATTGCAGGGCTCGAACGTTAGCTTCATAGTTTGAAGTAGGTTGTAAACACAGCATAACGTCCTATAAAAATTAAGTATTAAGAAGCCATTTTTTAGAGCTTCCATGACGAGGGCGGACCGGGGAGGGACTTCCCCACAGCTCGCTAAACCGCAAACAGGTAAACATTTGACCGAAGCTCCTTGTTTCTCGGAAACAATGTCACTCTGAGTCGATTGTGTGTAAGCCTAAAGAAACATAAAAATCACTCGCTGAGGACACAACTGATGTTTTTTTCCCAACAATAAAGAATTGCTCGTTGAGGAGCCATTGCTGTATTACTATCAGACTCGTAACTCCTGCAACAACATCGGTGCCTAATCGAGCGTCTTTTCAAGCTACAAACAGTTAAAGTAAAACTGCATTTTTTTCTGAGAAAACTTAGTGTTAGGTTTCTACCGCAAATTAGGTGTTGATGGATGTTGACTGCACACAGCGTGTGTAACTGCTCTAAATATACACTCTTACAGGACTGCATCAACACATTTATTTTGTCTGACTGGTGACTCACTAGTCCACGTAGTAACCGGAAATTTGACACATCGACACATCGAATAACCTCGATCGGTCAGTAGAACTGTTTCTTTGAAAAGAGACGAAAGAGGATCGAAGTTTACAGGCATTATAGGCTTCGAACATCTTTTATTTCTTGTTGAAACCAATCCAATTAACAGTGCAAGTTTCTTCAAAATGCTCATTTTTAAGACATGCAAATGTTTTGAATGAGTGCAGTAAAATTACAAATTGAATTATAGTCACGCAAACAAAATATCAGGAATCTTTGTGGCGACAAATGTGTTGTCTGACAATTGTTGAAGTTGAAATAATACTGAACGTTGACATGCGTTGTTTTTACTGTCTATGGCAAAACACCAGTAAGTATTTCTACTGAGGAATATTTGTCAAAATTTGCTTACTTTCAGTGCGTTCCTACTCTTCGGTTGGAGAGTAAAGAAGTTTTGCAAATATCAATAATTTTTGTAAGGTTACTTCTAATCATTCGAGGAAACTGAGGTTCCGTCGTCATGTGAAGTGACATTGCCATTTTGATGCTGAACGAGAACCGACAACCTGGCCATTTGCCCCTGCCCCCAACGTTGGAACAGCTCTTAATTCAACCGCAGCGAAAAAGCCCCTTAGATCAGGAAACTGTTTATTCCTTGACAAGATGTCAGCTCAGACAGGCACGAGAAAAAAGTTCAGGTCAATCAATTCTGACTTTCTGGTCATTAGCGGCAACGATGTTAGAGTTCAAGAAAAATAAAAGCTATACTTGAAAAATACACTTAAACACTGAAAACACTAACGACAACTATTCTTAAACACACTTAAACACTTAAACACACTTAAACAGAGGATTCAGAAGATGAATGAACCTGAAGTGTTGAAGATGCTGAACGTGTTTATTTGAGTAGTGGTGCGTACTACGTAGAAGGGTGAAATCTTCAAGAAAACATTTACTCTGAGCCCCAAGTTACTGGAAAGATCTTACTGCTAAACAGGGCATAATACATTTAAGGGAAATAATTTAGAAGGGATAATTTAAAAAAATATTTGTAGGAGGAATCCAAATTTTTATACAATAAGTTCAGAAAGTTGTTACGCTGTTGAGTGAGCTAAAATTATAAATTTAATGTTAAAGCATGGCAAACTGACCAATGACGTACTAATTATTCAGTTATCCGCTCTTCTACGAGCATAAACATTCAAGTCTCATTCTTCATTGGCACTTCAGTCTGAACCAGTTAGCTATACTGCTATATTTCGGTCATCTAAGCTATTCTGCCTCTTTTCCTTTCTGTACACCCTTATTATTTTAATTTCTTCAACGCATCCAACATTTAAACATTATGACATTCAAATTGTCTAAATATATCAATGTTATGATGCTAATCTGTTTATTTTTTACAGTTTTTGGTGGTTTAAACATCAGGAGCAGTTCTTATAAAGCCAGTTCTTTCGCGCAGTTGAGCACCACAGTACATTTGTTCATTCTCTGGCATGATCGTTTCCCTGCATGAAAATTCAGCATTTTCAACTTCGCCGGAATTTCTAACCATTGTATCAGAGTTTTTAGTTTCCTTAACTTTTGATGATGATGCTTTCCATAAGTTTTAAACAATAATGGTTCACCTAAATCTTTTGTTGCTGGACGTAAAATGTGATCATAGATAATTGAAGTGATATAAGCAGCGTCGAGATCGTTAAAAATGTACAGTGTGCGAACTACTGAATGCGAAGAAGACTTTAGAGTTCACTGAGGAACACTCGCCATTTTCACGGAGAACATGGCATCCCTGCATGGTCACCAGATCTCCAAAACTGGAACGATCAAGAACATATATACGTATAAAAGGGTACTTTTCGATAGCAATGTGGTACACAAAAAGTTGTTTAATACCATCATTGTCTAAGGCATTTCCTCAACCACAGCATATTCGACAATGCCAACAAGTTTCAATTCTTTAAGATACCTCCTCTTATAACTGCGGCCAGTCAGTAGCCCTGTGGAAAGGGCAGAGCGTGAGGCACGAAATTCTTTCGCAGAAAGCTGCGTCCCGTAACAGAGAAAGAGTACTCGTATGACGCAAGATAAGGTTCCACGAGTCCATGCGGGTCTAAGTTTCATGAGATCAAGAAGAAAAAAGTGGAAGTGTCAGAGTGAGAGCTGAGCTGGGGGAGTCCCCGTAGGTCGCAACACCAGCATATAGGGAGGACGACATCCACAAAAAAATTGACACGCACTTGTGACGCTAACAAAAAAATGTAAACTCAGCAAAGAATGAGGCGATAAGAAAAAGTTGAAAGATAAAATCTCACGACTAATGAGGGCCGTACAGTAATTTGTTATACTGCCGTGTTATGACAAAGCTTTACTGTGAGGAACAACGAACAATGAAGAAACCGCTCCGAGTGTACAGAAGTTGCGATAGAAGTTAGGGTTGCAGCGGCGCAAGAGTGTCACCGTATATTTGTTGCAGTAAATGTGTTTTATTGATCATTAGAGACGATTTACGTTCATAACTCCAATCCGAGCACAACGAAGTTTATCTGCTTGTTAAATGATCTTCATCGTTAAATGTTTACTGAACTTCCTAAAATTAGAAACAAATAACCATCTCACAGAAATTGTATTGATCTCTGAGCCTTTTTCCAACACAAAAATTCATGCCATAAATGGTAAAAATTTCAATTTTCCATTTGGTCTTCATCATTTATCGGTAGCACAACAATACATTACTTCATCTGAGTTTCGGCTTTGACAAGTTCGAATTGAAACGTATCAATAAATTTAAGCAAACACTTAGCAAAAAACCACCTAGTTGAACACAAATAATGTAATTCCGTAGGTTCGAATATTTTTTTAAAGAAAGTTAAGATATAATAATGAATGTAACAGCTGCAAAAATAGGTTGAGTATTCTATCTCTATAGAAAAACCAGTTTGCAGCCTCATCGGGGCCATTAGCTGGTTCTTTAGCTGAAGTTCTTTTACAAATTTGGCAATGGTCTATTGGTAGAGTTTAATGAGCCGCACCAGAACAGGATTGATGAACTATAATGGAGCAGTCGTCGATTGTATAACTGACAGTAAAAGTTGTCGGAGATGAGCATCGTCCACGGCGTTTCCCGTATAGATCGTCGCTTTCAAGTGTGTTAATTTTAATTGGTGATGTCTGGTGAGTTTATTTATAGAATTAGTGGCCACACAAGCTCTAAAATAACAAATTGGAAAATGAAAGAGAGGGCGGGCACTTCGGATAAAGAATGAATGCTCAATGGTTATAATCCCTCGATTTTAAAAATTGGTTAATTATACATTAACGATCATCTGCTATGCTTGTACATACCTACTTGACCAGTTATCACGTTACTAAATAATTTAAATAAATCAGTGAGAGAGGAAACAATTCTGAGTAAGATCTAAGATCTGAAGTCTAAATTTTAGTGTTTGATAAGTAAATTAAAAGCACGAATATCGCTCGAAAACTATACCTTGGTCAAATAATTTATAAAGATTGCATAGTTGTAATTGCCGAGATGCAAATGTTATCCATTCCCTAATTTATTTACGGCTATAAATTGAAGCAGCAGTATAAGTTCCAAGTCGCGGGTCAGGAAAATGAATGTATACGCGTTGTTTTATTGTCGTGGACGCAGCCGGTGATAAAATGAGAGCTGTTTTATGCCAAAATTGGGATTGTAATTGAAGGTAGTAAACTTTAAGCAAAGATTCGAGAATATGAATGAACTATTATAAGAGACCATAGCGAAAAACATCCCAAGGATCAGCTAAGGACGACTTGCAAAGTTTTAACACGCCCATTGTTGTTGCTGCACTGGGATCAGGTGAATGATAAAATGAATTAGAGCAACGTGGAAAACTCTACAAAACCAGCGCAAGGATCTGAGGCGAGCATGTATTTTCCGTATACAATTTATTTTCGGCCTTTTCTGCTCGAGCAAAAGAGCATTTTTATTTGTTATAAATTAAATTTTTGTTTCTGTAGTGCGGAAATTTCACGCCTATCTTTGCGTGAAAATTGGGTTGCAAGGCCCGAGTCACTACAATGTTTGGTGTACAATCAAGAATGAATTTCATAACCTTAATTAGGAGCCTTATACATATTTGCCATCTCCTGGCATTTCGTCAGATTAGCTCGTCTTTCTAACCACATGTACAATAACGTTACTTTTTAGAGCGTACTGCCAAGGATTTTTTGTAGTTAATGTTGTGCGTATTAGGCATTCAGCGAAGGTATGTGTTCAACTATTTGAACAAGTGAGCGAATGAACTTTATGTAAGTGAATAATGGAACTCGATGGTAAATTTGGATAAACGATATATATTACAAAGTTAAAATTCAACCTTGGCATCAAAAATCAAGCACGGCACACAAAAAAGTTCTTGCAGTTTTTTATGCGGATCAAAAACACCTGGTGAAAAAGATGAAGGACTTCCAAAGAATTATAACGCCCATGTTGGGATATCAGATGTAAAATATTCTATCCACTGGAAAACCATATACCTAAGGTGTAAGAATCATTTGTACTTGTTGGCTGCAAAGCATTCAAATATTTATATCCAGTTTTAAGCTGTTGCCACGCAGAAAAGAGTAAAATCTGAAGAGATTCTCTAACATTCCAAAAAGACTTTGATGCGTGAACTGAGCTCAAGCGCATTTCCACAGCATGACTCTGAATGTTTTTTACACCTTCGTACGCACCTTATGTGAAGAACAGCAAATAACTTTTAGCTCAGTAACAGACGCTGGTGCCCAATTCTTTGTAAAATTTTATGTGACCAAACCAGTTCTCATGGTCAGTGAGCGAGATACTGTCCTGGAGGGCAAACGAGAGTAAAATTAAGTAGCGGGCTAAAAATACAAATTTTTTGTCCAAAAACCAATTATGATTCTGATTTCAGAAACTAGGGTAATCTTCAAGGATTTCCCAAGGAGGTGGGTTGATGTAAGTGCGTTTTTTATTTCCTAAATTAATTTCTTTAGCAGAAAGTGAGTCACTGTTTTGTGACAACCATTTAACAGATGGGTAGTCTCCTCTGATTCTTTAAGAGTCACAAAAGATCATTTCGAGCCAAATCTATGCGAAATTATATGTTTATCATTTACTAAACAAATAAGAGTGAATGGAGATAAATCAGTGAAAGTGAAAGTGAATGGAGCCTTCACAACGCTACTTGAGAGTTCTATAAAATCCAATAAACTGATGATAATTCAAGACACGTTCTTTGCATGACTGCAATCTAAGCAAATATCGCTGTCTAGCTATTGAACGTATACAGTACGCATGCTGAATGATCTTTCGTTTGGATGAACTGTTGCAAAATGAGAATACGGCTAACATGAATCTGAATAATAAATTCATACGTCGTTTTATGAAGAATAGCAGTCATAAGTTAATACAATAAACCAAGTAGCTCAGTAGAACTGCAGTTTTTATGAGTTGATGAGTGCTAAATTTCTATGATTGTTACGTATGGCGATCAATTTGAGTGATATATGGAATAATTTTTATCGGCATACTGCCAATTGAAAAATATACAAATTCTACATTGGAATTTAAATGCACTTAGCTGAAAGTTGAAGAAGCAACCTATTACAATCTCTCTAAATTTGTAAAACAGTACATAATGGGTAAGGAGTATAAGTAACAGTAGTCATAAATGCTAATCTCCGAAAGCAGCCAACGAAGCTCTTGGCCAAATCCAGACACGCTGAACGTTAATTCTTACATTTAACGTGTAGTATAGTCAGGCTGAAGGCTCCTTCGGAATATTTTAACTATTGGCTGCCGTCTAGACATAAGCGGAAAATATCAGGAATATTGAAAATATGGAAGGAAAATTCTTACGAAAGGCTCGAATGACACAAGGAAGTGCCGCATCGTCAGCCACAACATCGCAGTGAACTACAGCGCCACAGTGACACTCACAACACACTCCAGGAAATCTAGCGACTCTTGTCCACTCTCGCGTACATATAGTGGGTCTTGGGTCCCGAAGATGATATTCATTGAAATATTTTAAAATGAGAATTCTCATCAGATCTAGCCATAACAACCTTCGGTCTTAGCACGAAATAAACATTCTCCCTATGATCTAACGTGATCTACAGAAGGATTTAAAAATGCTAACTCGGCATGGTGCCAAGAAACCCTGCTCACGAGGCGATGGAGAAGAAGCGGTCCTATACCTGCAGGAAATGCAAGGATTGAATTTCATTACAATGGTAATAGAATGATTTTCACTCCCGAACGCATGGAAAGCAAGCTCCAAGCTCGTCCGTTGCCCTAGTGACATGCTTTGACCCACGGTACACAGTTGCAACGTCGAACACACGGGCTGTGTGACGGTGTGGTGTGCATTGGAGGTGACGAGGGCAAGAGTGGACTTTATTTCCTCCTTTGGTAGAAATAAAATCATTGAACAGGTGTGTACTTTATTTGGATTTTATTGCACAAATATCCTGAAGGTGTCTTTTTGTCTCAGCAATCCAAGCAGGAACGCGCAATGACTTAGAAAATTAGAACTCTTGACTCTGTAAGTCTGCCGTGGACCTTCAAGGTCCTGTAAACGAGATATCGAACGATTTCATCGAAAAACTGAGATTCAAACATTGTGCATGTTTTGAACCGACGGACCGCATGCGATGAGCATTCTAATTTATGGAAACACAAGGTGTGCATCTGGGAAAACGAAGGTCATTGACAGTCTTTCATTTTTTTTCTAAGGAGGAAAACTTAACGGTTATTGCTGAACCCTTGCCTCACCTCCAGGCCACTAATTGAGCAATAACAAGCAGAGGTATATTCCCCGCATGTCAGGAGGTGGCCGCTGTATATGTGAAAGAACTGTGTTCCTGACAAAGAGAGACACTCCTTTTTCAAGAAACTTCCTGAAATTTCTATCCTCAATGGATGGACGGACGCAAATTACAATTATAATGGAAGATTATCTAACAATGAACAAAAGATGGGTTAGAAAGCAAGAAACATTAAATAAGATGATGTTAGAACGTAAAGTGAGACGCGATCACTTTCCCGTTATAGACGTGTGCGCAGATTAGACCAGATTTTGTAAGTTGACTGGCGCTGCAAAAGGGAAGTAGTGGAAGCGGCAGTCAAGCTCGAGAGGAAGAATGACACTGAACATTGAGGGAATTCCCCCACTCCGTCCTGTCAGGGTTGTCAGCATCTGGGTTGCAGCACTCTCAGCATTTCTACCACATTTATTAAAGCATAGATCAGTCCCGCACCCAGCATCTGAGAGCAGGGTCGGAATGTGCTTTAAAGCGGTACAGAATTTCAAGCGAAAATTTACTTATGAGTAAAAAGTTCTCAAAAGCTCTTCTCTTCTATGCTTCAAGCTCAGAGAAAGCGGAAAAATGCTGGAAAACATTTGCAGAAACAATTTTTGTTCGTACGAGTATGTACTGCAAGTCTCTTTAATGATTCTACTACGTAGGTTAAACGAATTCGTTTTTATAGCAAATAAACAAACCTCGTCCGTAGGACAAAAACCGAAACAAATTATCTCATGTCAAGAGGTCATCATGTTCAAATTCTAGGATTAAAATTTTGGATACAATTTTCTTGAAAATATTTCAAGAGCAAACAAATGTTATACGTTCATTACTTTCTCCCCTTTTTTAATAAGCGCTCAGAACAGCAAAGTTAATAATTGTCAGGCTACCAACCACGACTTTCCGTAAACGTGTGATGAAGAAGATGAACACTTGCTATCTAAAGTAAGTCAATATTCAAAATCTTTATTGAACACAAAAAAATAGTTAGACAGTCACAGTGGATAAATCACCCCTTATTTTTCACTGTTTGAATGCCAAAACTCAAATTTTCAGTGCACAGACGATTAAAAAAATAAACCAGCAATGGTCCTCATCGTTTATTTGAGGAGCGCTCAATACGGAAACATTGTCAAAAATATCATGGTACATAGCCGAATTGCTGCGGAAAGAGTCTGTCAAATCGGAGATTTCCTTTAAAATGTGTGTATGTATGTATGTATGTATGTGTGTATGTATGTGTGTATGTGTGTGTGTATGTATGTATAGATGTATGTATGTATGTGTGTGTGTATGTATGTATGTAATTATGTATGTGTGTGTGTATTTGTGTCTGTATGTATGTATTATGTTCGGAGCACTGACATTTTGTACCGAGTAATGCGAAATATCGCAGAGCACCCATTTAGCCTTTCATGAAGCACAATAACAAAAAATGCATCTTTTACAAGCTCCTTTCAGCGATGCTGTTGCTGTTGCTAGAAAACCACGAGCAATATTACACCTTGCGGGCTTCCACTCAGTTATTCAATCAACGATATAAAAATGTTCTTAGGTCAAGGATTCAATTTGACATGAGAAAATGGGATGGCCAGGAGGGTGGGCAGGGCTGACCTTTTCATAACAGCGTAGAGGGAAAGTCACGCGGGCCGCAACGTGACGGAGGCGACAGGAAGCGACCTTTAGATCGTCCGTCACTGTTCTCTACGCCAGGCTTGCCCAGACTCTCTCACGGATCCTCAATAATAATTAGGGAAACCCGTCGTATCGGGCAACTGACCTCAAAAACGTCAGTTTATTCATCTCTTCTGACAACTGCACTATAATGAGTGACACGTTCGCTGTCACGAACTAAATGTGAAATTTCAAAACTGCACTTATTGGTTTCCTAATTGCTGCTTCTTATGAACATGTGATTTGTTATTTTCAATCAAAATTTGTAGTTTTTAAACTGAAAAAAATAATGAGCTAAGAAAACATTGAATTGAAAAAATTGAATTCAAATCCCTTTCACCTTGTATTAAATACTCAATGGCCTTTTCAGTTTTGAATTTAGATGATCTTCAGTTAATTTGCAGTATCATTTCAAATTCGATTGTATTCGTTGGAACTCATTTCGCTATGTCATTCACTTGGATGGAGCACATCGTTGCCTTCAAATCGCGGAAAAAAAGTCAGTCGGATTAGCACCGCTCGCGCAATATCGTATTTATTTACTTACCGAATACTTTCATTTACCTCAATGTTTAATGTCAGCCCAATCCCCATTTTCAAAAATTCATGCATTTTATTTCCTTCATGGGGTAAATACCTATGGATTTCATGCAATATGAAAGAATTATAGCTGAAATCAAATAGATTGCTAAACAATCATTGACAAGTACGTACAATGGTATCTCCATTACAGCGAATTTTTCTATAAAAATTTTGAGAACTCACAGCCAAAATATTACGGATAAACCGTCGAGCAAGTTGAACCTTGATGACAAAAAAATTTCATGTTTTATTACCTCTTTTTAAATGAGCCCAGATAAAAATAATGCACCTGAACGAAATTTTCATGCTGTAGGGTGCTGAAGAAGTCCTTGGACTTGTTAGATGGGAAAGGTATATTTTTCAATTTGGTTCAAAATCGAGACTGCCACATTACGAAGCACGTCTTTAGGAATTTATTCTCGTGCCTTCTTATAAGGAAGAACTTCAAAGCTGTGTGGGAGGAAGGAAGTAACGGCCATATAGGCTCTATGTTGAACCCGACCAGAAAAATCCATTGAGTTGAGATCACGCGATGAGAGCAGCTGCATTTCCTCCCTCTAAAACCTTGGAAAATGGCCCTGACATCACTGTTGTGTCTTGTCCAAAGTAAAAAAAAAGAAAAAGGGCTTTCCTGTTGGAAAGTAAATAGATTGTTTGCAAAAATATTTTTAACTTTCTTATGAGCGAGTGTTAAAATTCCATTAGCGTACGTTTCAATTTGCGTTCACTTGAACAAATATGAGAAAAAAATTTTCACGTTTTGCAAATGTAAGCCCTCATAATGACAAAGGTTAATTTTCGACGTCTGAAAATGGTTATTTAGGAGTCTATAATATAAGTTTATAAACAAATAGAAGGGTGTCTTCAACACTATTATTTTAGCAGTTGAATTTCGCTCCAACAGAAGAGCTTCTCTTATAAAAACACGATATCATTTGTAAGCGTACCCTCAATAAACTTGTTCAGAACTTTAGTACTAGCATGTCGATTTTCTTTTTGGCGGTCTGTAAGTTGCTATTGATATTGCATCGTGAATAGTGGAAAGTTTAATATTTTTGACAATGTCCCTCAAAATTTTTTACTCACGTTCATTTGTCAAGGTAACTTTAGTGACGGTCTCTTTGTTTTTCGTCAGACTCTTACATCGATAATATTGGAGCCTAATTGTTTTTGGACATCTCGTCGAGGACGATTTTCAGTAGTTTTAAGCTTATCGAACTGACGGAGAAGGTGCTAAACTGCTTATTAAATTTTTCAGTTGACAATATTTCAATTTGTCTTACCAGTATGATACGCGACGTTGCACTTTTATCGAACATTAGATAAAAATTGAAATAGATGTAAATTTTCAGTAGAAATAAAAAATTCAAAACTTATAAAACATCGGGTGAATAAGCAAGTAATTCTGACAATATTATAATTCATGCTAATATTATGAGTTGATCAAGAACTTTGTCCGCACCTTGTATTCAGGAGTCATTAAAACAATGAGCAATTGTCGTCAACTACGACAGCTAAAGAAACTAATCGCTTTTTCAAGACTATAACATTCGTTATGTTTCTCTTAACTGTTTGAACTGATTCTCATTTTCTACCAAAACATTCACAGTTGATCGTGGTTTTAAGCAGAGGGGTTGATTAGAACTTTTCTCTTTAAACGGTGCTGTTTTCAATTGTGCTAATAGAGTGGCACTCGATTAAATAAGAGAAAAACTCAAATCATCGCGCTCCTCCTATGCGAGCAAAAACTATTCCATAGACCTAATCTTTTAAGGCAAATGATGAGTTAGCAGGCATGAGTTTGGAGATCTGAAGATTTTCTGTGTGACTTGTGTGGTTCATGTTCAGTAATAAAAATGAGAATCTTCTCAATGCTCGACTTCCTCTTCTGTCTTCTATCGTAAATTTCACAATATCCTCTGTTTGACGAAACTTGCCACAAAGCAGGTCAAGAATGGCACTTCAGAGAATATGGAAGGAAGGCGGCACTCCTTTTCCTACATCACACTCCCTAAATTTTGTGGGCGGGAGCGTCGTTCTGACTGGGAGAACCCAAGCTGGACTAATCTTTCCAGCAACTTCATGACTCACCATCTCCTTGTCAAAGCACCATCACAAGATGCACTTATTCTTCGGTACTTGAATTGGAGCCGCTAATTATTTCCATCACACATGCAAGTTTTCTACCCATGGTTACGGATATTGCCATGTTAGTGTGTAACGTAACTAACAATTGAACTAGAATTTAATTTAATCTGGTATTGAAACAAAACTTTAAACAACAATCTTTCTGCCATAAATGATTTACCAAACTTATAAATTTCAGTGTAAAATACTTGAGTTAAGGGTTTGCCAACTAACTTAGAAAGAAAGCAATTTCTACGTTCATGCCAGAAGCGTCGTTTAATTTCGTTAAGGTAAAAGCAACGGTCAGTAAATGTGTGCTGTCTCTGAAGCCGACATCAATAATGTGTCTGTGGACAAAATTCATCAGTCATGCAATCATGTTGTTTAATGGTGCAATTAATTACAGAAGCAATGCCACGTTAAATACGAGTTTATGAATTAAATTTGAAGATTAAAAGAACTAGGTAAAATTATTGAAAAGATCTACTCAAACGATTGTGTTTTACCAAGATCCTCGAGAAAGCACACCTCTGGTTAGTCGAGATGAAATGGATGGTTCCACGAAACTAATGAGTCGGAGTTCACGACATCCAAACTATCAGACATGTATGATGAATTTCACACGCGGGGTTCATATCAATCATCAAGAGTACTGGAAACAAATGAAACGTGGGGCATGACCCACCTATAACATGTTTATACGTGGATTTTTTTTGTACATGGATTTTGTTTACATGTGGATTATACAGCATGAATCGGCGACACTACCCAATAAATTTAACAATGATTGCTGAAAATCTGAATTGTCAGCCCATGGTACGAAACGAACACTACGTGGATGGACATCACCGTGTATCTGGTTCCAAGAATACCGTTGATGACAGTAAAATCTTCCACGGCAAAACACGCTATCCCCAACGACATTTGCGCATTCGCACAGGAGCACCGCTCACACATGAACACTGTATGTATCCTGTGAGATGGACATTGACACATGCCTTGGCTGCTCACGTGTAATTGAGAAAATTTTCTTCATGAATTACTTGCTTTCACCATACTGCAGCCTTCAGTAGGTTTATACTCATTTGCAGTATTTTGATGTATGGAACATTAAAGAAGAGAATAGACGTTGGTGGTAGAATCCTAGCCCTAGAGCAGCCGATCTGGCCTTTATTTAAAGTCATGGAGATAAAGCTAGGGATATTGTCTCCATTGTTGCAATCCTTGAAAAGGGCCACCAGGAGATCTGTCAACCTCGAAAAATTCATCCTTTCACCTCCTCGAGAACGTAGATCATGTAATGAAATCGTTCTTTCCTGTTAGCCATCGGTGTAACGAATATAAAAAAGTGAGAATTGTAGCTGTAGTTTGAAATATAAATTTCTCTTGAAATTTATGTTATAAAATTTGAACAGCGTTGTGGTGAAAAACAACTTGCAGCATAAATTCATTCAGATATGATTTACACAGCTAGATTGTGAAATTGTCAATCGTGTATAGTTACAGGCATATAGTTCTCACTCGGAGATTTATCTTCCAAGAACTCCTCTAGAAGGCACATCGTTCAAATGTGCACGTATTATGTACATTTGAATGACCAAAATGACTTCTTATCTCGTACTGCCATCTTTTGATGATTAGAATTCCAGCAGTCGTATTTTTGGTTTATACCGATAGAAAATTTCATATAAAAGAGCATTGTAAAGAATGAATAAAAATGATCTAACAAGAGTTTATTTTCATACTTTTTTTGTTCGGACATCAACGTTGCAGGCATCTCGCATAAGTGTTTCGATATTGGTAAGATAAATATTATTTGTGTCAGGCTTTTCGTACGCAACTTTCACCCATGACAAAGAAGGTGAAATGACAATATTTGGCATCCTTGACTCCAACGTCACAGCTTCGCCAAACATGGAAAGATTTGCTTCCCTCGGGCACTGATTCTCCTTAATTCTCGCAAGTCTTGCTCAGCATGGACAGCTTTACGAGTACAATGTTGAAATTAAAGTTTGCTGAGTCAACACGAAAAAGCGGATTTTCTAGGAGATGCACACCTTCCGTTGAATGCTGAACGATTGCAAAGGTCGACGCTCATGAGAACATACACCAAGAAGCAAGACTGTTCCAATGTCACTCAATACTTTTAGAGTTATATTTCGAACTGGTTACTTTCTCCCTAATTTTTGCAAAAAGCCATTCTCGCTTGAATTTCGACTACAAAAACGTGCGAACACTGGTTAACGTATGAAAAGTACATAAACGGGTTCGAACCACAAATTACATCGAGCAGTTGCTTGGAACATAAATTCACCGATTCCACATATCGTTCAATACAGGCATAGTTATAATTTTCCTTGCACAGACCGATACGTCATGCATGCAACACTCGTACGTTTGACCTATGCTTTAATTTGACCTCTGCAACTAGCAGAGTTGGACATTTCCCGGGTATTTCAGTAAACAATTGTCATTGTTTTTTTTTATAACTGTCGTACCCATGTTTTTTTAGGCGCATTTAAGAGGCGTTGCGACGCTGTAGTAAAATATTTATAATTTTTGGAACTTCTCTATTAATCTACCAGATTTTACTCTTTAAAGTCAGTCGAAGCAAGCAATTTAGAAAAAGGTCAACATGAACTGGATCGTGCCTTCATTTAGCTTTGTTTAGGCATTTATAAAAATTTATTTCGTGACCACTGGTCGGTCAGCAGCATTATGAAAATTCCCTCCGCGGCTCTCATTGCGACCAACGTGTTGAAGGGAGATGACAATGCAAGTGCGCTCAGTTGAGAGGTTTCTCTTATAACCTTTCTTATAACCTTTTCACAAACCAGTTTACTACAAACACAAGAAGCAGAATAACAGCTTTAATGATTATGACCATAGGAAACGTATTTTCTTATTAGGATAGGTATTTATAAAAGATGTTCTACACAACGCCCATCTGTAGCGATGCAGGCGTTCACATGCCGGTGGAATGATTGCCGGACTCGATCGAAAATGCCAGAAGTTGTACGAATCTCTATGAATCCTCGTAATAATTAAGTCTGTAATTCAGCTTCTTGTGTTGGTTGGAAAATGTTTCCGTAACTTCTATGTTTCATTTCTCTGTCACTCTCAAGTAACGAAATTTTTTTATTGACACGTTTCAAAATTCAAGTCAAGGAAGCATTTTCAACCTCACGGTTATTCAGTATTGGGTGTTCTTTTCAACGGTCCTAACTTTATGTCAAAGTTTATTCACCAAAGGGCCGGTAACCCTCTATATGAATATAATTTAACAGAGATCCCATTTCATTTCATATTTTTGTCTTGAAATTTTTGAGGAAGGGGAACCGTTGTGCGTAGAAATACCAAGTGGGAGAGAGAAGGAATGCGTTAAGTGTCTTGGAGCAGTGTTTGACGACCAAGGATGGGTGCGTAATGGAAGAAGTAGAATGGACGAGGGAACTCTTCTTCGCTGAGATTTATTGAAACAAAAAGTTTGGGCTGTAATTTGAAAACGAGTTGCGCTGAAATATTTTTTAGCTCAGTAGTAAGACTATAAGGACAGGGGAACAAGTGAGTAGGTATGAATAACACACAACTCGGAGGGAGGCCTTTGAAAATAGGGTGAGTTTCGGCTCAACGGGTTGGGGGAATTCAAGCGCGGGATCAGGGGTATTTCAGACGGCTCAGTGTATGAGTGCGGAAGCTATGCTGTGCAAATGAAGGAGAGCTGCAATAAAAAGCCATGTACGCAGTTAAGAGTCCATGTGTGTCAGTGTGTGTGCGTGTGTAAAGATAGAGAGAACTTTAGAGGGAGAAGTTTAGTACTAATACACCTGTCTCCCGTCTTAATGGCAATTTCCTAAACATCAGGCTTTTCAAGCATAGGTGTCTTCAATCTCCCTTCGATCTCACGCAGGCAATTTTAGCGTAAAGTCATCGAGCTTGCGTGCTTCGTATAGAATATGTAAAATGTAGCTTGATTTTGTAAAATCTAATAGTTATTTGACATTTCTTATCGTGTGGAGTAAATTTGGGGTACTGGGTTTCTAAATAGTTGCACACTCTCTGGGCGATTCTCGTGCTTCACTAAAACTGGTGAGCAGTCATCTTGAGCCAAAATTTAAATGTCAGGGTTATTTATTTCGTTAGACGAGCATCTACTCAAGCCTCACTCCCTTATTTGTCAACTGATAACGATAATGCTTGCCAATCAAAAATATGTATAAGATCAGCTGACCACGTTTTATTACTCGCATCCATTCAGTGTGCACACTTGTAGTTCCTGTCCAATAGAATTTCTGTAGTTGTTAGTGGCGTAAGTAGGTGATGCTATTTTACGTTCTCTCAAGTAACTAGCACATTTTTGAAATAACTCATAAATATCCTCTAGCCTACATTAGTGACATAAGTAACTGCGGTATGTGGTGAATGCAAGTACACAAGATACAACACAAGATCATATAGCATTGCTGGCATTGAAAGAGTAGTCTGCTAAAACGAACTAACAATAAGAGATTTCTATGATACCTGAAAACATTTTGCATGTGAATGACGTATTTAAAATACTTAACACTTTGACTTGCGGCAGGTAAATCTGAAGTTCAACATTCAACTCAAATTTAAAGTCGATTTTAGTAAGCAATGTAGAAAATAGGAAACATTAACTGGATCGTGCCTTCATTTGGTTTTGATTAAGTATTTAAGAAAATAGACTTTGTGACTACTGGTCGGTCAGTAGCATTACGAATATAGCCTCTGTGTACCGCCGGTGGCTCACGTCGCAGTCGAAGTGTTAGAGAATAATTCAGAAAGCATAAAATGCGTACCCGAAGGGGCGAAGATAAAAGGAATCATCAAGCAAACTGCCATTGTACATTTTTTGTGAGGAGATTTTCATGGACGATCGAGAGACCGCCTCCTTCGCTCCTCCCTTGCAGACGTGGCCCCCTTCCCCGCCCCCCAGACACGCAACTCCTCCCATGTAATGATCTCCGCACCTGTTTTAGGATGCCCTGTGATAGCGGTCTATCGTTTAATTTGCCAGCGCTAAACGCCAGAGTTAAGTTTCTTTAACATCTGTTATCATCCAGGGCTTCACAAAGCTTCAATCAAAAAAAATGATTCATTCATAACCCTCTTCTTTTCCCATTTACCAACCCTCACTTGCAACAAACCATTCATCAAGAAATTTTTTCTTCTTCGACTGTCACACTAACTTCATCACTCGCTCACATATTTCCCGCCATTTGCCCCACTTCCTCTTCCCAAAAGATCCGTACAACAAACCTAACTCATTATCCCATGCATTCTTCCATTTAATGATCCCATTTGAGGTGAAGTCATTATATTTATCTCCTTAATATCTACATGAGTCCCACTCTATATCTTCTCAAACTTTAATTGCGTCTTATTTTTTTCCCGTCTCTATTCTCGAATGTATCCATTTCACTTACAGTACTATTCTCCCTCGTACGCGTCCTCTATCAATCAGGAAGTCAATAAATTTTGGCTCAAAGGTTAAAATTGGTCTTGGATACAAAGTCAGCATAACTTGAATGGCACTCGTGCACATGCAATAATTCGGATATGCCGTCATCTTTTCTCCTAAGAACTTTTGTCAAAAATCTTTTATAGTCTTCCGGATCCAAATTACCGCCGTGATCTAGATTCAATCTAAATAGAGGCCAAGGTCGAAACTGCAGGAGCAAAGATCTGCGTCGAGTCCAATCGGATCTAAACGTGACGAAGCCATTACGAGTAGGTAAAGGGTAGATGGGATTTTCGATGAACACTATTGGCACTCTTTTTTTTTCAGTTCACATATCATTTTTTTAATTTTTAATTACACAGTTAGATCCACAAAGAACACTCTGTTGACCCACTAGATAGTTTAGGTGTGATGTCATATTAGGTTAGGCAGCAGTTCTCATATAGTATTGTTTCTCTAGACAGGAAAAAAAAATTTCCTAGCTGTTGCTGACCACTAATTAACTAATTATCAAATAAACAAAAACCATGCATCGATTTCATTAAAAGGTTTGAAACTGGGGTTTTTTAAATATTTGGATCGTTTACAACCAACCGCTCATTAGTATCTCACAGAATTAAGATACCGAACAAATTACAATCTTCGCAATTTCCGAGGTTTGGTGATATGGCACGACATGTGGTGATTAAGCTAAATATTTGCGCAAACGGCCATTCAAGCGGAAGACAATTTTCTGCTTAAATTTTTTTATCAGAATAATTTTGAAAATAACCACATACCAACGGCCATCAAGGGGCTCAACGTGAACATGTGGGTTATTATTTGAATGAGCGCACATGTACATTTTACGAGGGCGGCGCAATGGGACAACACCCGCGAGGTAATTTGCGAGAATGACTTGAAGTGTCTGAGCACGCACGCGCTGCTCAAGTGTAGTGTGGCTATACTGGCCAAGTTCGTGGACTTCCATACATTGCCATTTTTCAATTTTAGTTATATGTAAATGCACATAACGACCTATCCAAGGAGTCTTAAACAATGCAGGGCTAGGAGTTATTACTTATCCCTCGTGTTTGTCATCATGACTATATGTTAAGAGCCTCGCGCTGAAGTTCTGATTACTATGAAGAGATTGACCTAATTTTTTTCTAGTTTACATCCATGAATGGAAATCCTAAAATGACATTATTCTTGACCATGGCGTTTTGTTATTTAGCATTTTTTTCATTCTAGGTCAAGTTTTTTATGACTTCCAAGGCAAACATTTCTAGTGAGCTGCGATCCACATGTTTACTATGCCAAGTGATTTATTAAGGTGAATTGAATACGTCCAAATTAATTTTTGCGCAATCAATAATGTTCAAGAGAATAAAATGATCGAAAACCTCAGGTTCTGAACGAAAGTTGATCCATCTCAAAGTCATAGACTTGATTTCTGGAAAAGCGATATGTGTACACCCTAGTTTTCACTTTTTTCTTTATCTCTGTTTTAACACTTTCTCTGTCTACAAAGAATTTTGCTGAGCGCAAATTCGCTACGGGGCTTTGAATGCTATTATTTACGATTATGTTCTCACAGTTCCCCACAACTACTTTGCGAAACCATAACGCTGTGGATGGAAAGGCGTCTCAGTTTCTTGCTTCCGATCTCTTGTAGTTGAGTAAAAGCAAAAGCCCACCTCGTCTGCGAAATTTATTTCAAATGGGAGAGCAGTTCAGCTGGCATCAGAGAGTTGGATCGCGCAACTGCATGATTCGATCACTCGATCACCTTTCTCGTAATTCTGTGTTCTCTTTCGTCAAAATCACGACGAACAGAACAAAAAACAGTGCCCTAATTTACATTTCAGTAACAATTCATTATGAAAGAAACAGAGATAAGGGATCAATCAAATACATGAAGCAGTAGCGCTACTGCTTAATTGTTACGCGCACAGCATTGCACTTGTTTCGGGACCCAAAAAAATCAGTGGTTTTTCCACACTCATGCATAACCTGCTGAGATAAGTGCGTCCTCGGCATACCAAGATGGACACAGAGTTTGAGGCCGAACACACGACACTACACCGCCCAGTCACTTAAAGGAAACTTGTTCTTACATTCTATATTCTTCTACGTGTTCGAGTCGTCGACCGCTCTCGCTCGACCGTTAAATCAACTCATCAATGGGAAGTGAAAAGATGAATCAATAATACACCAATTTCACGAACGAAGCAAACTTTCATGCGCAATCTACAAATTATGGCGTTTACATTCTTAAAATTTACCTCATTTCTTTATACCAGCTAGGCTGACAAGGATTAAATAAACTCAACAAGCCTAACTTGGCTTTAACACCCTAAACTTTAGGGTGCCCTTTAGCAGTTATACAGGCAATATCAACATTATTATATATAAAAGCTGCGATTATTCCTGTCAACATCGTTTTAGAATCCTTCTTAATGTCTGCGCTTGTCTGCAGGGAAATTTCATCACTGAACCGAGCAATCGACATGCGTGCACAGAACACTGGATATTCGACTAGTGAACACGTCGAATGCTCATTATTCAACGCGTTGACTGCGATGAGACCCGCCGGTGGTTACTGAGGGGATTTTCATAAAGCTGCTGACCAACCAGCAGTCACAAACTCAATTTTCATAAATACATGATGAAAATACACGATCATGAAATACACGATCTATTCAATGTCCGTTATTTTTAAAATTGATCTCTAAAGCTAACTTTTATTTGCGTTGAATATTGAACTTCAGTTCAACCCGCCTGAGTTAACGTGTTAAAAGAGTGTACAATTGTACATACAGGCTTCCGATGCAGACCAAACTCAGATCACGAAAAGACAACACTGTGCGAGGGGAGGAATACAGCATAAATGATTCATAGAACAAACACTATTTGCGTGTCGCAGCATCAATAATTCCGTGAAATCTCAAGAGCTGGACATAAGACGGCACTGATTTTACTTTTGCGCGTGGATTTAGTTTTCCAGTTAATATTTTACTTCGCTGTTTCAGCATCATCGAAAAAATACTATCTATTTGTGCTGCAGAGACACTGTTTTAACTAAAACATTTCAAATCGAGGAACAATTCATCGCTTAGAAAAACTAAATAATGCATACACTGCTCTGATAGAACGAACAGGTTTTGTCAATTCTCTTCTCACTCCACCGTGTTGCATTCATTTCTGGTCTCTGATTTACGAGTACACAATGAAGAAGCAAAGTTCTCTAACAGTCCTGAAATCCACTGCAGGATGTTAATCTCAGATTGGATGCACTCTCTAGTGCTTTTATTATTTCGATTCTAAATGAGATTCGATAGCATTTTCTTTTCATGAATCACAATCGAGATTATTTGGACGATTTATTTTGCGTATTTAAAAAAACTTGCGAAGTAGATCAAGCATTTAGAGAGCTTGGATTTATAAAAAACACATGATAAGGTTTTCTAAAAACCTCATGGAGAGGCTTATCAAACGCTTGTCACCACCAGTGCGGTACAACATTTATTAATAAATGTTACTGTGCTGAGCAGCATTAAATATCCGAATAACTTTGGTAAAATCTATCTATCTGTATGACAAAAATAGAGAACGATTTTCTCTCACGATGAAGAAAAATTTGGAAAGGTGCCCCGGAACAATGTTTAGATTCGTAAACACCCACTGTCGAAATCATAACCGAAAAAACTTCATCACTATATTACAGACAAATGGATCAGAGCAATGCACGTGTGTTCTACCCTTAAGTTTTATAATGATTTTGAATCGGTGCGATCAGAAACGAGCAGTTGCAATACTGACATAATATTTTGTAAGTTATGAATGAATAACCTTTAAAATTTAAAAGATCTAAACGAACCCGATACTCACTTCAAAACAACTCAACATTCATAAATAATACAGTTTAAGCAATCAACATCCACAAAGAATGCGACCATCAACAAAGAATACACAGTGAAAATCCTTGAACTTGATACCGGGTTGCAAAAACTGTGAACAATTTGAATTTGTGTTTTAGGAAAACATGTTGAATCGAATTAACGCACCATTCATTTGTTATCAAGCGATGTTATCGAAGCTTTTGAACGCTGTGGCCGTCACGAGATACCAGCGTTTTGCATGTGCTGCTGCTTTTTTGTGTTCTAACATCACTTAGTTCATTTGGTGAGACCAAAACTTCTGCATGCTTTGCATTGGATTTATACAAAACACCTAGACGAAATTGACTCGTTTTTTTCGCGTTAAGTATGAAAAATTCGCTTAAGTACTACCCAAAGAATTCAAAGAAGTTCGGCATCTCACTTAGGGATCATCTTAAAAATAATGTAGCCCAATTTACTCTGATTTAGTAGCCCTAACGACTCTAAATGGCGTACATGTATGGCTGCTCACTACCATTGCAAGTAACTTCACTCCTTTTTACTTTACACCACCAGGATGGCCAATATTCCTTCACAAGTGGTATCAGTTGGTATTGACATCTATAATTTTTCCCTCAGAAATAAAAGGGTATCAGATTGATGAAAGAAGACTACATATAAAGGTGTAAGAGCTTCAGGAAAAAAAGTTGTCATGAACTTAAAATGTTCTTATACAAGACTGCGTGGTTCGAGACGATTAGTTATTTCTTCAAGCTCTTCATTATCGCAGTACATGAAATCAATGAAAACCAGTGTTAAGAGAGCATTCAGTAGAATATAAAATCAACGTTTTATCGTATGAACTGAGCTTTTCAGAGACTTGATGCAAAGAAGTACGACACGGGTATTATGCTACATCTATGTTACTAAGTTTTAAAAACCAAGCCAAAAGTATAGATGGTGCCCATATGGTTGGATCATAAAATTCAATGGAACGAATAACACGTATATTGTGTTGGAGAACAGTCTAGTTTTTATGCTGTGGATGTGTAAGTTCTGTCTTGGGTTTTTAGTCACACCCATGTTTTCGCGCGCCTTAGTTCAATGATCGTACGAGTAAATACGCAGTATGAAACCAGTTTCGGGGAGTCTGTGTACTGCAACACAATTGACGTCACTGAACGAACTGCAGTTAGAACCTCTCCCGGCTACCAACAACCCTAAACAGCGCGGTCTTACCGGCCAAAACAGGTCTGCGTGATCACGCTACAGCACTGAGGTGAGGCTCTCTCTCTCTTCATGACTATCAGCTCTACTGAGCTCATTATCGTCTTTTTGTTCAACCTGATGGCAGAGGGTGAGTAATCAGTACGTTTCATGTGTGTTTAAGAACTCATAGTAATATGTTGATGTACGTCTGATGTATATATAAAGAAAATGCATCGATAGATATTCGTTATTTATACATAGTTCGGATAATTGAAATAACTTTCGAATCTAAAGAATCATTTAAAATTAAATTAAGACATGAGTGTGATAGAATGGAGTACTTGGATTATCCTTGTTGGACGAAAATGTTCTTCTAAATGCAGTTTTTTGGGCCGTTCGACTGGATCATGAAGATGACATCAGCGGCGTAGAAGTCAATTTTGTAAGGGGTCACCCAAATACCACCATTGACGTCAGCAAAACGACAGCAGTCCTCGAGTGCGAGCTGGTTTCGAGCTAGTCAAGCCACCATGCACTTAGTATTTTTTTTGGACTCCATTTTATGTGTAAATACGGAAGAGGGATCCTGAAAGTGAGATATCTAAAACTGGTTTTAGATTTAAAACCAGTCTCCATAAGAAATAAATTTGACATCGATGAATTTCATAGCAGTTTTTTACTTGTTTTAGCATGCTTCCGCAGCGAAGAGTTCATTAAGTACTTGACCTCGCGGTAGAGAAAACTTCCCTCACTTATACTACAGTGGACAGACTGATGAGCGGAGCAATTTGTTGATCGTTAAACATCTTAAGTCATCTGGGAAGCTATTCGCAAATGCACACGTACTTGTTTTTGTTTTCTTGAATAATTTCCTTAATGTTTGGCGTGTTTTGAATGGATGACTTCCGAGTTCTTCACTGGGCAACTTCTGTTAATGGGGAAGAGCCCATGCAGAGTTGGTTGGTTTAGCACATGTCTCATGACATGTAAGGAAAGAGAATGAAAGTTACATCAATTACGTTTTTTATCTAAATTCTGCAATATTTGAAAATACTGAAACAATGACGTAGAAACTTTTGCATTGAAGAGGAAGTTAATTTCCAACGTATTTAAATTTTATCTGCTTAGCTTGGCACATCTAGAATTTTGATAATATTTTTGTAACTCCTTACTAAAATCCTTAAAAGACACTCAAAATGGTAGTCACTATAGTATTAATGAACCCTAATCTATACAGAAACTGGTTTTGCGTTGTTTGAAAGTACTGAGCCATCACAGACCAGTCAAACGAAACCGCCCACAGAGGAAAGAGCAGAGAAATGAACTTGAGGTGAGGAAGGTTCTCCTAGTTTTCGTCATTCTTAGAAACTAACACTATGTTCAGCAAAACGTTTATTAGACTTATTTCAATCTGCCATGAATTGCACCAGTCTAAATGTGCAGTTCACTTTAAATTAAGTGGTACACTCAGCGAAAAAACTGAGCTGTACCTCGAGTGAATTGCGGAGTTCATTCAACATCAAGTGATGTACTTTGAGATGATAATGGAACCCCATCTCGGACAAAAAACCTAGTGTACCCATCGCTCTGGCAGATGGCCTTTGCAAATCTGTTTTATTTAGACGACTATCAGTTTTCGTAAAATTGAACCTCGTAAAAAAATTGCCAGATCATTGCCTTTCCGCAATATAAATTGGGCGAAAACAGAGCATACCTGCTAAAAGTTTACTTCATCAAACAAATATTTCGTCATGCCTCCATACCTGCCAAAATTATTTGCAAAAATTTTAATAGTCCGAGTATGATTGCATTTTCGTGCACAAGGAAGTGCGTCAAACTCAGTATGCAATTTAAATACGAACAGAAAAAATACGACCATGAAAAAGAACACGACACGGAAAAGGACTCCATAATATTGCGAAAGCTTTTCATGCAAACTCTCAGTTAAATTTGTAAGGAACAAAATGTTTCAACAATCCCAGCCAAAGCAAGCAATGGCAGAGTTACTTCGATATCGTACGCGCGATGTTCGGGCTGTGACTCTGTATCGGTATGCAGGAATCCGCAAAGCTTGTGACAATGTGCGGACTCTTGTGCAATAATTGTTGTTCATAAATTGGGTGGTGGAGAAAGATGAAGGTAGGGGAGTTATGAGCTCCTTCTCTATGAACCCTTCCTTAGTTGACGTTCAATTAAGGAAAAGATGGCAAAATTGGCCATGGCATCATGGTAAAGGAACGTGAGGCCGCTGGATAAATGTTTGGTTATAGCTGTAGGGTTTGCAATTTATGTTATTGTTTTCATTACTTGTTTTCGTTTCTGTATTTTTATGCTTTCTAAAACTATAAAATGCTAAGACACGAGAGTTTTATCTTATCTGTCAATATTAATACGATTTTAATAAAAACGCTTTTTCAACGTCATGAATAATGAGTTTTCTCAGTATTGCTTCAACGCATTTTAACCAGACGCTGCTTACTCAATAGGTTCTCACACCACGCTGATTCACACGCTCGGACACTACGTAAATAATTCGCGAGGGACCCTAATTTAACACGTCATGCATCTCTGTTTACTGTTGTACCGCCTCACTTCCTCTCCGTATCAAACCATATTTCCTGCACCTTAATCATCGGCTGTCTCCCATAAAACTCATGTTTCGTAGATTGGCGTGTATGATGAGGCTACAGGCTTCAGAGGAGTATAAGTGAATACGATAGAAAAATTAACAATTGACAGAAAATAAGGCTTATTGATCTTTCACGCTTCTCATTGAGCTATAAATTGCAAATCTTGTTTGCTCCCTCTTTCGAGCAAGCGAACTTTAATTTTGCATGTGTCAGAAATTTTCAGTCTCAAGCGTGGCACGTTGTACTTGTCAATATCGTTGGAAAACAAAAAGGTGTGACGAAGTCACAAGGTTTTCTTCGCATCTCTATCTTGTTAGGATTAATGAGTACTTAATCGTACTAAATGATGTACAATGCTTGAATTAACCAACTTTCTCATTTACTCAAGATGCCATTGGGTAATACTGTTGAGTGTAACTAGAAAATGAAGGAAAATTCATCCTCCCTTACCATACCAAAACTTGACACCAATGCAGTTTTCAATTCATTGGAGTAAAGGCTGGGAATTCGATGGCTCTTGACATCCTTGAGAAGTATTTATGGGAGGCGTAAGATTGAGATTTAAATGTTACATCTTATCTTGATACTGATGAAGCTAGTTGTAAATAAAAAGCTGTCTCCTCCCTAAAAGATGGTTCCAAATAGTGATGTAATTGTCTAAACCTGAAATTGATCTTCGGGCTATTCTCAAAAATTAAGTCCTCGCTTGAGTCGTTAGTATAATAATAATGTCCTCCATTCTCGCTCGTAAAATGTCCAATCGAGCAGTCCAGTACGCGCTAAGGACATGTGTTCCATAGCCCTTCTAACGTAAACAATATTGTGCGCATTACAATTAATAAGGTTTTGTAAGATGCCCTAGAAGTCACTGAACTTATTCGGCTACAGAAGTAGTTATATTTCAACCTGTTCATTCTTCAAGTTCTACTGAATAATGTAGAGCATATCGCAGCAATGAATTATTTAAAGACGCTCTGAATTTCGACATTATTTCATGATAATGACTAGTATAGAACAATTAAAAAATAACAGCACATGAGTATCACAGTTAAACATTTGTCAAGCTGAACAAAGTTGAAAACATTGGGAGTTCGTCACGCCCCCGTACAATAGATGTACGTGTTTACGGTGCTATTACGGTACCATCAATGAGCGCAGATGAAACCAGAGCTTCTTATGATAACACAAAAGATTACCTCTAAGACAAAGTTCAGACACCTGAAATATTTGACGAAGTTCTCATATAAGGTTAGGATGCGTTAGAATAAAATTTTAAACCAATGCTTACACGCATTCTTCAATTGATTAGATTTCTTGCGTTTAATTCTAAACTTTGGTTTAAATTCTTTCTTGTAACAACCGTGAAGGTCCCACGTTTCGTCTTTCTCTTTTCAACCAAACAATGCGCTTGGACAGACAGAATACTTAACCCATTGGCTCTCCTATCGTTGTTTGTTAAAATTGTGATGTATTGTACAATTAGTTACTTGAACAATTACATTCATTTGACTACAAACACTACAAACTAAAAACGCCCTATTACATTATGATTTGTAGATAGAGAGAGTGTAAATTTCATAAACAACAGCTCATGCGCTTCAAATCCAAGTTCGTAACCTGTTCCAAGAAAATTTGGATTTTCTGGTAGCGGGCATAGAGCAATGAAGGCGTGACGCTGAGCTAAACCAGACCTTGGACCCAAATACTGCTGTCCGTCGGGAGTAACGATGCTCCTCTGAAATACACAGAGGTTTGGCTTGCGAATCTCGCACATAGCAGCTTGTTCTGGCACTCCTCTGAAAATGTAAGATGGTTCGTACGAGGTTCTATACATCTGTCTAATGCATGTGTTCCGAAATACATACTGCTCTATAGTTTTCTTCATCGTAGCCTGCATTCTGCATCACTACGCCCACATTCACAGATACACGAACGCTGTCAAGATGAATTATATTGATTTATACATTCAACGCTACGCTCAATGAAACAAAAACTATATTGACGACAAACATCTCTTGAACGAAGCAATGAGGAAATTCCAAGCGTATTTCTCTTCCGTCATAAAACAGTCTCCTTGAAGTGTGGCAACATTATTAGACCTAATAGCTCGTCATTTATCGACTCTCATTGCCTTTTTACTCTACGATCACCGTCCGGTAAAAAACAGTTCTTGACTTGGGCTCGTCAACATGCAGCTGAGGTACAGAGCAACACTGAAGTCATTTCCTGCGGGAAAATAAAATTCTGAGCACCGAAGACGTAGAGCTTTGCTTGGGAGCCTATATATGAGGGATTCAATTTGTTAGAAAAAAAAGAGGTTGACCGAAAAATACGCGATGAGATATTCACAGAAAGGCAGTTGACAAAAATTTGGTTGGGAATTTGAGCGATCAATATTTATTTTTTCACCCATGATTTCACGTCTCTTAGCTTACGGGTGTGTTATAGAAGAAAATAGCACACCTTGTAATCTAAGATACGAACTATACTACGTGAAAAACTTGTTAAAATAAATAATACAACTCCAAACACGAACTGACGTTGGGAAGGAATATACTGCATATTTATTATTTCTGTCATAATCCAGCTGAGTCAAACAATCCAGTTACCGGATGATATATCATGTTAACTATAGATCATTCTTCTGATTCTTTTAATTTACACTCTTTAAGCTTACCCACAACTATGTTTATACAAGCTTTACATCTTTCGAGAACCGCAACTCATACAGATATAAACTAGTCCCGATTATATAAAACTTTAATCCTGCACCGAATGACCGAGACGTTTTTGCGTAGGTTGAGGCTCACGTTAAATTAAATCATAAGATCGCGGATCGAGGGTAACGTCTTTATAGCACGTTTGCGCAGAGCTGCTCACGAGTTTCTGCAGCCATGGCAAGGTTCGAACGGACGGTGAAGGACAGACGCTAGCGCCGCTCAACTCTGAGCTGCACTCCGAGCCAGGCGTGCAAGGCCGGCAACAAGCGAGCGGGTAACAACTGCCTCCAACAGCCCCAATAGATTTATTTAATCAAGTCAGTAGTTGGCTGACTGCCCTCATTTCTACCCAAAATTCTGAAGTTCGGGTGTTAAAAAAATTTAGAATCTGATTACTAAAACCACTCTAGTCTTTATGGAAAGATCAATTTGATCATCGAGAATTTCGATGAGAAAAAACACTCTGGTATCCCTGGTCCTACCGGGATAATTATTCATGAAGTACTGGCAAACATGGTAACGCTCTTTGCTGCGGCTCTCAAACCTTCAATTCAAAGCCTCAGCGTGAAGATTAATGGGACGGTAAACGCACGATGAACGAGCATCCTAAGCGCATAAACAAGAGCAATACGTGACTTGTCTGAGCTTATGGACCAATGTAAACGTTTTATGCAAAGCGTGCCCCCTCCCGCAACCTCGATGAATTCTTCATTTCTCAAGTCAATAATTCTTTACTCCCCCACCCGGCTTAGATTAATGCCATTTAAATACCCTAACTTGCTCTGAGTGCGTACGTTATGAAGACTAACTCCCTCATATGCATTGAACATTGATGGAAAAAAGAAACAAACGTTTACTAGTAACTTGTGAAGGCTAAGCCACGTATCACATATACATATGTGCGAAGTTGTGGCAAGAATGTATAGATGACAGCTCATTCAAATTTGAGACAACAGCGCTGCACGAATAAGTTGAATTAGAAGCAGAGGCTGCATCATTATTACCTTGCGGAGACTTACAAAGTGCAGCACAGTGAACAAGAATGAAAGACGACGTTTCCTTGCAAGAAAAGAGGCAAAACCCCAGTGTACTCAACGATTCAAGTATAAGAAGAATGCAGAACCAACGAGACTGGCGCGGCGATGGCTTGCGGTTCTGCAAATTCACGAAAGTAAAAGCTCCTCAAGGTCAAATATTTGGACGGTGGAGCGTATGAGAGGTGGGTGAGGGGACGGGCTCCAGCCCTGCTAACAGGTTTACGGAGGATATTCAACACCTATGTAGGAACAGCTTACAGTTAAAAATTAGAAATGTCAATCGGATTAGCGAATGGTTATAAACTAAAAATTGCGCCAATCTGTTATGGTGGAAACACGCTCGATTTTAGCTGATCAATGAAGTTACTTAAGCAAGGTTAGGTGATCTCAATAACTAGTTCTCCGCCCTTGAATAAAGTGGCTCCTCACAAAGATGCGAGCACTTCAGGGGACACAATGTAAATCGGTGTTCTCAAATGGAGGCTCAAGCTTGTTTTTTTTTTGAGTTATGAATTCACCTCTGTAAATCTTTACTTAAATTCAAAATAGTCTGATTTTCTAATGTGTGCTGAAGGAAAACAAAAAATTAACTCGTGCGCATGAAACCGTTAGATACAGCCCTACAAAGTAAATTGAAGAATAGGAAATAATGTGATATGAATATGGAATTGGTCCGGTGAAATTCTATCTAATGTGATATAATTATGGAATTGGTTCGGTGAAATTCTTTCGTTAAGAAAAACTCTTTAAAACGTGACGATATAAACAACATGAACATTCAAGAACTCGTAATGATGAATGAAGTTAATTTTGTTCACTATAGAAACCATGCAATCTAAAATGCGTTGAAGAGAAAAGGATATTACTTACTTGAGTAAAAAAGTAGTCGTTTACTAGCTTGGATTACAGGACTTTTCTCTTTGGTATTAATTAATATGTACTGCAATTTTGGACAGCGATCTGGGTTCCATATGTAAAAAAAATTATTTTATCTTCTTATAACATTGGTTGACAAGTAGAATTTTATATTTCAACTGCATAGCAAACGCTATCTGAGTGCGAGATAAGTCTCAAAGATCCTCTTCACTGCAAAAACCTGCTGAGTATGAATCTTGAAGCTCATCTTCATATCAGAAACCTGCTGGGTGTGATCTTCGCAGCAAGCTTCTGTGTGTCCACCTGATGAAGTATGCTCATGTCCTCCTGTGGACTGGAGCTCATCCTTGGATAAAGCAGTAATGTACTTAACGGGTCGGTTTCCTTTGCCAAGTTTGCCAATGGTCGGACTGGGTCTGGTGATGGGAGCACTTCGAACACTCGCACCAAACTACCGTTACTTTAACATTGAATGCTCAAGCGTGACAAAGAGGTACTGTGATTTTTAAAACTAAATTAATCATAAGCTGATGAAAAACTACAACTATTTAGACCATTATTTGAGGACTCGCTTTTTGCGTTAAAAGACAGAATAAAGAACGTATAGTTGAGTAATGCTTTTATATTCTGCGGGTCCTTAGAAATATTAAGCATAAAAATTTATTTAAAATTGCAAAATAGAACTCTTAACGGAAATAAAATAATTTATTTTTTCAACACAAACTACATCAACCTGTGAGAGATATTCCACCAAATTTGTTTAACATTTCTTGATGTGAATGTTCAACAAACTACAAAGAATAGCAAATATCCGAAAAGTTAATTTAGTTTCGTTACTGTACGAAGCCACCGCGACCGTCTATAACATTAATTATGCAGCGTATCAGCGGCGAGTTTAATTCTTGGAATTCTAGCTCATTCCGCAAAAAGCTTTGATTCAGAGAATACATTTCTACTAAGTACTACTGAACAACTACGTATTAAATGCTGCTGTCCAACAGGTTCAAGTCTTAAGAGGACAGGAGTGGAAAGATTAAACACTTCTTAAACAGATGCTCTAGCCTCTTTTCTTCGGTTTTGTGCTTTTCAAGAGGTTAGAAGAGCATTGATAGTGGTAGTTTTTGTGTGACCTTTACTGAGTCAATCTTTCACTTCTCAAGCCTCATTGAACCTCTTAAAAGGCCTCAAATGAAAAAAAACATCCTGCTCACCTTCAGAGAAATAGTTCTGGCTTCTGTACTCGTACTGTGTCCAGCCTTGCTAAGTTGCTACAATAACCGGTCTTTTATTCATCGCAATTGAATGCAAGAACTCTGTTCTACTGCCTGAATGTTTGAAATGAAAACACGTCCTTCCAACCTAGCGGTAAAGATGAAAAGATTTAGTTTATAATGTATAGACGACTAGGAAATTTAACGTATATAGTTTCATGTGAGATGACATAACATTAAACATTGATTACATTTATGACGCCGTAAAATGAATTTGAGATGAAACGACAGGGCTTAAAATCAGTATCGGACACTCAGTGACCACTTTCTTGCCGTTAAACTTTCAAATTTTCTGAAATGTTTTCATAAAAACTGAACTTTGCAGTGGATAATAAAACAAATTTTCTTGACATACTCCAGAAGGATAACTTTCTATTTGCCTGTCCTCACATTACACTTATTTTCTTCACTTATTAAGTGAGAAGTTATTTTCTAAAACCTCACTTCAATGAGGTGAAACGTAAAAATACTATGCTCGATCTGACATTTATTTCTACACCTATGATCTTGAGCTGGGGATTAAGAACACGTGCCTATTTTCCAACTAGGAATTCATAGATCATTTCTGTTCTTCCTAACACGGTCCGAGCGCACGATTTGTTATGTGAGGAACATCAACATTGTGCGATGGATGAGCTATGAGCGCAGATAAGTTTTTGTTGTGATATCTGTGCAACAAAATTGGACGGACATAGGTGATAGGATGGAAGACAAATGCACTCAAATCATACATTCATAGTTCTGTTGTTCTCATAAGCTTCAATACATTAACTTATTTACTTATTAATTTAACTTATTTTTTATAAGAGTTGGCTCCTGCATGAAATAATCAATTGTGTAACAAAGTAATTCCGGTTATCAGAAATATTTATCTCAGATAATTTCCCAACGCATCTGAATCTTGCCCCATCCAAGGGTCTCATCTTAGTTACAGTGAGACAAAAAACGAATGAAATACGAAAGTTAACCTAACAGCGAACAATTGAACCAGGTCATTTACAGCATCCTAGATTAGAATTCGCCTTCGCTCTGCTACGAAGATTACGAAAGCGAGAATGACCGTCGAAAATGTGGACTTCTCTTTACGATATTTTGTATGACACAGCAGATTACGAAGATAAAGGAATAAGAATGAAAACCGTGTCAAAATAAAGCAACGCAGTGGTTCATTAGAGACTAAAGTCAATCTCCACATGCTGAGATGGAGAAAGTAACATGTCATGAACTCTAGATAACAAATTTATGCATTGGCAAGCTTTACATTCTCTATTGAAAAGAAAGCAGAAAATTCCCTACTGCAAAATCGAGGGCTTGACGCTGACTCAAATGCTCATATCGCTATGTTACAGATGATCAAACTGAGAATATCTACTTACATGAATGAAATACAGCTTGGAAGAATTGGATTTGAAGAGTAATTTACGTAAAGGAGTATAAGGAAAAAAATGACAGACAGCTTGTATTGTAGAGAGCCTAAACTGTATGTTGACACTCGCTTCTTACACACGTTAGAGAAATGCGAAATGGAAGATTCAGAGGAGAAGGAAGTTTCGTTGCACCGTCTTATCTCATTTGCATCCTATTTCCCACTGTACGCAGGAATATATTTGGGAAGTGAGCAGGAAACCTGCTGCGTGTCTATGGTATTTGAACCATGGAATTTCTCGCCATCACCCCACGGGTCAAGCACTTTGGTAGAGGTGATGGCAGCGTACGAACGTCTCGTACATGCAAATTCCTCTACATAATAATAAGCAACTGGTAGCTCGCAATTTTAGTCTACCCGTCATTCCTCCCACCCTGTACTATTGCTGTGTATTTTTTTATATGCAATCAATTTCGGTTGATTGAAATTTAATTCGATATTATTTTTATTTAAAAATAGAGGAACAAACAGAAGACTGACAACACATTAAAAGTGTTCATTTAACAACACTTTTTTGAAAGTATGATGGCTTCAACTTTGGAAAAACGTCGTCTTTTTAACGGTAAAGGTATAAAGTGAAGAATAGAATTCAAAACTGTAATCAATTAAGTTTTGCTAAACTAAGACTAAGGCGCTCTTTTTCTAGAATCTTTATAATTGTATAAATATTTGAATGCTTGAGTACGAGTAACAAGTGTGATTCACATTATTGGCGAACTTTAGTTTCAAGTGTGCATCATCAGCCATATTAGACTGTAACAAGACTTTTGGGAACGTGAGTGTCATGTTTGAGTGAAATATTAGTTGTTGCCACTCATAATAGAACACTGCATAGTGACTGCGCTCAAAATCCCTCACACTGGATGCCAAATAAGTTGACACTCGCGATTAGGATTTACAAAAAGGGGACTTTGGATTTGTAGGAGGATAATCGACACTGACATCGACGCTTCATTTGATTGCTTTAATCCAGTTTGCTGTCGAGGAACTAAGCTGTAAACACAGGACATCATTCCAAGAGCTTGCAAATGGCAATGGAGAGTTGATCGTGTTTAATTAACTTTTTTTTTAACTCTATATTCGTCTCGATTATTTTTTGTTGCATTTCTGCTTCCTGGGTCTAATTTTAAAAACTGTTATCATAATAGCGGGGATATCCGATCTAAATGATCTCATACTGAACTTTTCGTTACCATCGTTGGCACTTGTGAGTAATTAAAAGCCTTGTATAGAATTCCAAATTATATTTTGTAGCATGTCTAGTGCTACAAATCATCGATATTATGACCTTCAATTTTGAAAGGTTGTACACGTAATAAGTTATCACCAATTTCCTTGAAAAAGTCTTATTGAAGCTTTCATAGTTGTTTTTCAGAGTTTTACGTACAACAAAAATAAAGATACAATTGAAACATCTAAGGATGTGTTCAATAAAAATTCCTCAGAACACACAATTTATCTGATAACCTAACATCACGACTGCAGAGTGCAGGGCAATGATAAATTGGGAAGGCAAACTGGGATATGTGCTAAAAAATCAAACGCAAGTTCTTGCCTAGTAAATTCAGCTTGCAAGTATTCATTCAAAGAGAACACAACACGCAATTGATAATCACTTGATCCCCTACGACATGACCGCGGTCATTCGCTCAGAGCAGAGTTACGGCTCACAATGCAGTGGGCAGTGATTGTGGTGCGGTGCAATTAATAATCACAATTCTTCTAATTCTTAGCCTATGGTTCACAACCAAAGGATATCCTTCAAACTTGACCGGTAGAAAGACGTACATTGCCCACGCCTTTAAATTATGAAACGAAAATCAATGTAACATGAGAATATAAACGACCATATGAAGAAGTAAATCCCCTTAGTCCCAAAACAAATACCCGAATCTAACTGAGAGATAATGCTCAAGATAGAACAGCAGAACATTACGAGCCTGTCGCAGAGCACCAATTAATAAGCGCAGTTATAGAGCTGCTCCAGGTACTCTGAGAAACGGGCACCCACAGCGGCAGAGGCACGAGCGTCGCCTGCATTTTGATGGACGACTCCCCACCTGCCATCGCTCAGCAACGCCCTCAGTAATTACAGAGGCAGTACGAAGGTTACATGCCACCTGCTCTGCTGCCGTTAATGCAGCCCATTACTCAGCGCTGCCCGCAGTCCGCATGAACTCAAATTACAGACCGCGCTGGCGTCGTTCAGTGCTGCACGACTTCGAGCGGCTTGTAGGTAATTGCCATCGCGAGAAATACGTATGATCTGATATGTAAGTGTGTCATGGGAAGATGAAAGAATGCGTTGAGTGATACGTAGTAATACGAAGCCACGGAATGATAAACAATTAAGATTTGTCGGGAAAAATGGATCTTCTGGAAAGATATTGTCATTATTCATCATTCAATGACCGTGTTAATATTCATCTATACATGTTTTATTCATTTATTGTGGTTATTGCTAAATAGAATTTGTTCATTTCACATACGAGCAAAAATCATACAAGGAAAAACTCACCGGTAGTTAACGCAAACGTGAATAGGGTTTGAAACTTGAGGAAAAACTTGGAAAATATTAATATCATAGTAAATATATCATAAAGATTAGATGTTAGGATTTCTCCAGTTATCCACAGTTTCAATATTTTAACTGCATCTGAGAAATAACTGGAATAGACATCGAAACTCGATTCATTCTTCTTTAAAAGTGACATTTGATTCTAAAGTGCAGAGCCATGCACTCGTTGATTAATGTCAGATAGAGGAATCACACTCTACACAACCCCTTTTTTTGTCCCTTCAGGCGCAGTATTACAATGAATGTAAATTAAGAATGCCAGCCGGTAAAGTGTTATTTTTTTTCAAATTAATCTGAAGATGTCATCCTCCATGGATGACCGAGGTGACTGTTGAGGCGACAGCAATATTTAGGTTAAAATGATTGAACAGCTTCAATGAAGACATAACGAGCGTCCACACATGCAACGCAATGGAATTTCAACAAATGCGACCACAAACAAAGAATATCAAAAGACAAAGACGCCTGATTCGCACAGACATGGTATCACGGCAGGAGTGACCATAAGAACTGGACCAATATCTCAGAGTTGTGCTTCAGATGACACGCGACCTTCACTACAAGGAAGTGGATGCCAAACGAATTTCCCGTCAGTTGGGTGACCATTAGAGCCACATCCTCCTTGCGGTCCGAATCTCTTTGTTGAGCCTTCGTTTGCTTGCTAATTTGAAGGATTGCCATCAGGAGAAACTCTTCGGCAATAGAAACGATATTCCACGAAAATAACGCAGAAGGCGCTTCACGCGCTGGACCAGGAAGGGCCCAATAATTTCGTCAAAGTAAATTTAATGAGTGCTGAGGTAGAGGAAATTCATCTCCGTCAGTGGCAATTTCTTCGAATGAATTTATGTCGTAGAAACTAAGTTCCGTCATTGCACCATCTCAGGCAGTAATATTGAAAGTTACAGCGCAACAGAAATTACCGTAAAAAGCTCATTCATCCTTGCTACACGTACAGAGTGTTCGTTACCTGATATTTATGAAGGTATTAAACCATGAAATGAATTTATTACTGTTCAGAGCTATTAGCAATCGGAATAGCTAAATTTGGAGCTTGGTGAATGAACTCAATGCTCGCAGATCCGGAAATCCGAAGTCAACAAATGTAGCTCTATTTGCGAAAGATTTAAATTTATGAATGTAGATTTTCCCGATAAAAGAAACAACAGAGGCGATGGTAATTTCGAGTGATCAGCATTGATAACAAATGCTTCTACTTCATAACATTCAAAATTTTAATAATATCCTCTAGAGACTGTAGAAGTCGATGACTATAGAGACTTAATTGTACTACAATCGTAACGAGCAAGATTAAAATTTTACTGTATCTAATGTATTATTTTTCATAAATTAAACGATGCGATGAACACGAAATAAATTCATACTCACTTTTTTCCGCCCTATGAAATTGAGAGGACAGAGCGTGCAACAATAAGTGCAGCGCGAGGCCCCATGCAATAGCAGGCCGTGGAACTGCGCTTGTTTACAGAGACTGAGTGAAACAACAAATCCTTCACACTCGCACGCTGCGCGTCGCCGCCAGCGCGAAGAAACGCTTTGCTCTGCTAACGGAAGTGCTGTCGAAAATTCTTTGTTTCAATTTCCTAAACAAGGTCATACGAATTTACTTTTGGTGTGTTTGTTCAATTTTTTTAGGTCAAGTAGTTTCTGCGTTCACTTTGATATGAATAAGAAGCTTGAAATTTTAACTACAATTCATTTAATTTTAACCCACTGGTAAATTTTAGAATTTAAAGCAACTCATTTACAGCTGAAGCTAATTGTAACTTCCGGAATCCATAACTTGGTTTCCGGAAGGATATGTAAGCTTTTGTGAAAAATATAGTGCATTTGAATCATATTTTGCATTTCTTAAATTTTGATCATCATTTCAAGGAACAACCTGTGAGATGAAGGGATCATGCACCAATTAATTTTCAATTTAATTTCTCCCAAGAAAATACTGAGAACACTGGTAATATCACTACCTCTTCCTAATTATCTATAAATACTGAGGCTGAAGGCCTCGTTGACTCGCGATCTAATCGATTGGTGTGCATGCATTCTGTGCTGCCATGAGAAAAAAATTACCGATGATATTCATGAAAGGTCGATGCCATTAATTAGTGCCATTAACGTCTTCCGTTAAAATTTGCGCGACATACTTTTGCAGTTCATACCTCCGCTGACCAGACAGCCAGAGGTGAGCGATAAATGGACTTGTAACGAGAATATAGTAAAAAAATCAAACTTATATGGAGACTCACTGTTGAGGCTCAGGATATCCTTATGCCTGCAACACAGTTTTCGGTGTGGTGAGGAAGAAAACTATTGAGAGATGACACTGTATCTTGACAGTTTTCCTATCCAAACGAACACAAGCTATTCGTCTAACGAGTCTCATCGTCGTTCCGGAGTCCATATACTGAATGTTATGGAGTTTAATTCTAAATTCGATCGACGGTCCTTCACGATTTAGCACAGAGAGAGAGTAAATAATTTATGATCAAATTCTGATGAACCATCAGAAGTGACAAAGGAGCAAAATTTGACTAGGTATGAAGACCCCTGACAAATATACGCATTGACAACCAAAAAACCAAGCCTTACTAAATTACCAGTACAGGTTTAAGCGCCTTTAAATCATATTGAATGGCAGAACTAGTTAAATTCAAAGAGTATATCCCACACCAGAGAGAACGGAAATTTTGATCACGTGGCTATAACCTAAAACTGTAATTTGTACACCGCTGCGAACATGTGCATGGCTGGGATCGATAAGAAATTATTTTTCTTCTTTAAATTTTGTTTTCGCTTAATTTAAGGTGTGGCGATCAAAGAGCGTAAATTTTTCGATAGTCAAATACAAAGGCCTAGTTTCGACGTATCTGCTAGACAGGTGCCAAGTTTTCAATGAATCAAACAAGTTAGTGAGAGATATGTGTACCATACTTTCTAGGTAATGTGAAGTTACGTTGAATTGCCGGCACGAACCACAACGTTTCAACAGTTAAAATGTTCCAAAGGGAGGGGAGTGGGGCCGAAGTGAGACAACTTGATTTAGCGTAAAGCTCAGCTAGCACAGGCCGCAATCTGTGTGCCTCGCGAGCGCAAGACATTCTCAGGCCTTGTACGAAAAACAAAGGACGTTTAATTCAGCCTATAAGATGTGATTACCCTACATTTCATTATGTCAAAGGGATGTTAATGCAAGCATTGGAACAAATTGGCTTCAGATACAATAATTATTGTAGAAATACGATGTTAGGAGATACCCGCTAAGGCGTGATCTGGTGCTCACATCCTTGGGTGTTAAATTGTAGTAGTATTCGTTGATTCGTTCAAATTTGAGTTATGAACTTTCCTAACGGGGAATATTATTAACTAAAAATTAATGTCCAAAGTTTTTTTATATCTTGTTCACTAAACCTCGTCATCAGCCGTTAAATATATCTCAAGGACGCCAAAAATTAACCCTGAACAACTTGTATCCACTAAGGCTTCAATGTCCATCTAATCTGAGACAGGTCTTAGTTATTCGGATTTCTAACCCACTCCTACCTTGCGTCCCTTAAAATTCATAGAGTAGCTTTCTTTTGAGAAGTAATGATAATCTCACAATTACATTTATTAACCGCTTGTTATAATGAAATGGGACAGAAATTAAATTTTTCATTTTCTAGTAAATTACAGTTACCTAATTTTATCAACATACTCGGTCATCAATCTCTTGGGGTTTAATTGCATATTGATTAAAAACAAATTAAATTATTCTCCAGAGAAAGAGGAAATAAATTTTATATCAGTGATGACGGCAGCGTTATCATTCACCAGCGAAACAAAAGGAAATGTCCTCACACTCCAACGAAAAAGCCTTCGTAAAACAAAGTTGGATTGTGAACTTAAGAAGCGAATGAGGAGAAAAGACCATCGTGAATGTGACTGAACGCTAAAGTGCAGTTTTAATGACCCGAAGCTAAAGCCAACAATAAGGGTCCTTCCTTCCTCTGTTCTATCAGAGCTACCGTACGTACCACGTTGGCAGCATTGCAAAGGAGAGGAGGAGGGGCCAGGCAGCGGCCTTGCCGTGTTCTTGCAGAGGGGCAGGAAGGCCGCGACGCAGGTCGTGGCTCCGAGCTGCCGCCCCAGCAAGGACTTGCTGCTCTGGGGGCGCGCCTTCTTTTCCTCACAAACTGTGCGGCTCTAGCGTACAATTCTTGCATCTGGATTATCAAAACCTTTTATGTTGTCGTAGAGTGTTTTGAGTGTGAGTTCGTCTAAGTCTACTTGGCTGCGCCCCTAGCGTTTGCCAAATAACATAGCTAATGCGATGCAAATGAACACATGATGCCATCTGTATCCTATAAGAAGATGTGAAATGTTTTGGTAATACTGCCTATGAACACAAATGCTAAAGCGGACACCTTATATCTGACTGCGCGGCACCTCATCGTGTCTTACTGCCGGTTGCTCACTTGCGTTTCGACCAGCAACTGATACAAGGACATGTGCTATGGAACCCAGTTTGGTCTTCAAGAGTCAATGAAGTTGAGCAAATATTAAGCTTGACCTTCACATCTCTATTCAATGCTGAGAATCGGGAGTTTTTGCCTCACGTGTTTGTGCAATTCAGTGAGTTCAGAGTTTAGCATAACAGTTGCTGGAGGACCCACCACGTTGGCTGGAATTCAGCCTTCTGTATGGGGAATTCCCTTCGCGCCCGCACACCCGCGCTGAAAGCACACAAGTCAATGGCCGCCAAATCAACGGAAAATGGCAGTGCTAGCTGGAACTTAGGGAAATTGCAATTTACAGAGTACGCAAAATTTCTTTTTATTTGCAACATGATGAAAATATTTTCGAAATTGATTTCTTAATTGGGTAAAGGATCATAAATTCTAGGCAAAAATAAATCCTTGATACTCTCTCAGTAATTTACTATCATTAAGCATGCTTAGGAATAACGAATGATTCACGTGCTACTTTTGTTGGCCTACATACGTAGTGCGCGGGTGACAAAATAAAAAATTATCAAGTTATTGAAGGTACTAAAATCTACGGATTATCACACTGTATATCAATTCTTTAGTTTTGGAACTATTGACGATCGTCCTCGAAGTGGTCGCTCTCTAACGTTTTACTCCCAGTCATTATAAAACCCGCCAAAGCAAGGGTTTTACGAAAGTCAAATGTCTGTGCAATGGCTAGCAGTGGAAAAGAATGAGAGTGAAAAATTCATCAGAAATATTGTTCAAAATGTTTTGAAGTTCTCGCTCTTTAAAATTCAGAAGTGCAAGGAACTCACGAACTTCTAGAAGTCAAACTGACTGATACGCGCACAGTGCCATCTGAATAAACTCAAGGAGCTTATTTTTACCCACAACATAGTGAATTCAGATCAGAAACTTTTCGTAGTAAAAGTGAAATTAAGCAGTTATTTGATATTCAACAGCCTTTTGCAGACAACTCAGACGCTTAACGTGCTATGTTCGTACGTCAATTGTTTGTTCGTACGCAGGTGGTCAATTTTAAAATATGTAGAGCATTTCTCCTTTATTGTTAAAAAAGTATGCAGTGAACATGAACTTCAATCAAATGTTGATTTCTGCACTTTCAGAATGTTACGAAAATATTTTATAACGAGACATTTGTCAGAGGACAACGTACCTACTCACACGTAATACAGGACTCAACAGTGTTGTTAGGTTTATTTTCTAAACAAGTTTTTGAACAAAGAAATATGCCTTTTCTCAATGGTCTGATCTCAACCCAAAAGATTCTTTCATTTGGTTCATTCTAAAATCTAGCTCCTGAACTTGGTCTCACACAGCAACTAAAGCTCCCAACTGATCCTTCAAAAGAGAATGGAAGAAAATTCCTGACATGCTCTCCCAGTCTAACTTTTTCGCTGCCTGCATGCATGTTTGTCGCCGCCTAAGCGATTTAATCGATTAAATCGCTCAGGCGGCGAAAAAAATGCACGCAGAGGGCGAAAAAGTTAGACTGGAGTGTAATGAAGAGTCTTCGAGGCAGACTTGAGCTTGATTAGGGTTAGAGAGAGAGAGAGAGAGAATGAGAGAGAGAGAGATGGACATAGTGACTAATAATTGATTATAATGTAGAGAAGATAAGTAATCAATCGTAACAATTATTTGGATCTTTTGTCCACTCAAAAACATCTAAATTTTATGAGTCTAAGAACCTGATCCAGACCCTATTTTCTTATCTTTCCAACGACGCGCTACGCGCTAGAATAATGGCTTGTGATGCCCAGCGGTGGCCTGCACTTCGACTGTTATTAGTCTGCCGGTAGTAATTACTTCCAGCTCGAAATATTGAAAAATCAATGGCTTTTTACACAGAGGTTTGCAGAGTCTGGCTCTATTTTTGAAACACATTGGGTAAATATCCAATGGAATGTTACCTTCCTTGAAAAACTGTTAATATCTGTACAGAACATCCAAGAGTTCTGTTCGATTGAACAGTCAATTCAAATAACCTGTAGCTGTTGGAAAGGTCAAATAAAACGTTAGCAAGAGTTTCGGTATAAAAAGCAGTATACATACATACGTTCAACAAACTAAAATTCTACACCATTTGTCTATAGAGAGCCTAAATTCCGCCGTTTGATGAACATGTGGACTACTGATGATGACCTAAGATACTTTGCTCAATGGAATATTTTTGTTCGCATTTTCAATTAAGGGTACAAAACTTTATTCACCTGTTGCTTATTCTAATGGAATTCGGTTCACAAATTATGTCTGAGGGAGATTTCATCCAACTACAAAGATTTTCAAAACAAGAATTTAAGCTAGCACTGGAATGTACAAGTTGTAAAAAGTGTGTAAATAATCGTATTTATTAGATATAACTACATACTTCAACGTTCCCATTCATTGCACTCATAGTTACTCTGTTGAATACTTGCTCCATGTACTAGACGGCATCGATTCTATATGCGTGTCTGTGTTATTTTACTAATACTTACGAGGAGGTGACTGGTAGAGGTGAAATTTCTGCTGGTAAAATCAGGGTTAAATCATCAACCAAAGCTGAAGGTAGGCCAAACCACCAATTATAAATGGTACAATAGTTATTCGTGTGCAGTTCAGTTTTCTATGGCATGACGGTAGAAAATATGTCTCGCCTATAAAGAACATCTCGTTTGAGGTTAACTATAACAGTTCAGATTTACACACAGATTCATAAATGATGGATCAATTTACCGTTAACCATTAAGCGGTAGCGGAAATTGATCGTAAAATTTAACATACGTATGATTTAAGAATCACAGTACTGTAGTTAAACATCAATTGGATAAACTCCATGAGTTGTCGGTTTGAATTTGATTTGAAAGTTGATTTGAAAGAAGCGACCAGAAGTGTTTTCTCGCATTAGAAGAGAACATTATTTATTACTGGATGATTAGACATTCTTAGGAGAAAGTCTCATACGTATAACAAACAGTAACAAATTAATTGGATTACACAAGCAAAAGGGCGCACCAACTGTTCCTAACACTTATTTGCGAATAAAAAATAAACGACGAATAATTTATTTGTTCTCACCGTCAACGAGATGAAGCGTCTCTGTGTCGGTGGACAAACAAGCCGATCAGGAATCATTAACCTTAAAAAACGCTTTTTCCAGCCCTTCTTTCTTGGTCCACAATGACCAAGCTGTCCAGGAGAGGGGGTTGCGCTTTTCAACTGAGCTAACGCAAATCTGCCAATCTGCGAGCGCTCGCCTCACTGTAAGCAATGAGCACACTACGAAGCTCAAACATGGACGAACCGGCAATTGTTTCCAAACAGTCACAGTCGCTGAGGTGTAAAACAACACTGGCATGACCGAAGTCCAACACAACCGCGCGTGAAAGACGTGCTGCTCGTCAAGTCTACGGTTCAAATACGATTTTTTGCTTGAACAATATACCAGAGTAGCTTTCACATACACGTCGACTTTCAGGAACGATGTACTATTAGATCATGTTATGTAAACTGCTGGAATTGAAATTCATTCATACGACGTTGTTTTAATATAATTATTTATTAGACAACTCGAAGTACTTTTCACCAGAAAATAAATTGTTTTTTTTAAATTTCTATAGCAGAGTAACTTTCGTTCGAGGGCACCGCCTGTATTTCCATAATAAATTTTTGATTCAGACTTCTGGGAGCTGCTCAGATGGTCAAAGTATTAAGAGAAGGACTATGCTCGTATCCTATGGACCACTTGGTCAAATGCACACATTTCCGATGCTCCGCGCAGAATGCCAAGGTTCATTTCTCATAAGGAAAATCCGGAGCCACTTCGATAACGTGAAAAAATATAATCGATATTTTATTCCCGAGCTTAGAACCAACGCTAAGCATGTGATGCAAATATATGAACGAGTCTTCTCAAGTAAGAAAAGTGTAGTTGCCAGCTCAGTCAGCTGAACAAATGATGCGCCCAATCAATTACTATTATAGGAACATCTCATGCTGAGAGCTGTGTTTGAAGAGGAAAATTTCTTAGCCAGGATTTAACACGCAGAAACTCCACCCCAACTTTGATTTAGCGTCAGAAGTATCTATTTTTTGGTAACAGTTTACGAAGTTTCTCATTTAGTTATGAGATAATGAGTAAGGATTGATTACTTCAGTGCTGTAAAATTGAATCAGGAGTTTCTTGTGAAAAAAATTGTAATTATATCAGTAGCAAGATTACAAATTGAAGCTGCCTGAATTGTTCATTTTCAAATGTTAACTCGTATTCGTTTGTCGAAATTACTATCGAACAAGATGTCTGAGAAAAAATCTCCTCGAACTTAGAAGTGCGAAACTTTCGTTGCGGTTCCTGTTTATGAAACCATAAAACTGTTTGCTTATTTTTCATCGGCTTACGATTGTTGTGACCCTCACTGTGTCTAAAAAATGAATCAGTATCTCAAAAATTTCATGCAAGCAGTCGTCGGGGTTACACAGGTTCTGTATCAGCCAATTCTCCATATTCACCACCCACACACAGCGGTATGTGTGATGATCAGCAGCTGGAGGCTGTGATGCAAGGTTTGTTTGAAAGGTGGAAGATGCTATCGAATCGCTTAGAAAGGTTCAGAGTATCATTAGAAAACATAACTTAACAGGCATTCAGAAGTATAACGTTTCGATTGCTGCATATATGCAAGAATTTTTATTCAGCTTATGACACTGATTATAGTTTGCATTGTCGTTTCCCTTATTCTTCGACGAGCGGAAACTAGCTGACCAGATATCGAAGAACAGGTAAATGTATTGGAGGATGAAACAAGTTTTAGGCTTCACGAGCGAGTTTTTGTGATTTCTGAGACACAAGTATGTGCAAATGAAGAACCTTAAATTTTGATTAAGCGAACATGAAACAAAGAAACACCGTTTTAGTTCTATATATTCTCATGCTCGGGTGTGACAGCTAATGAGTAGTTTAAATTTTGTCAGTAAAACATACGGAGTCGTCGTTGACTGAAAACTCTCATTGTGTGATACAGATTTGATGACGATTTATAGATATTAATGGACAGAGAGTACACGAGAAAACCTCAGAAATTTCGAAAACGAATCAATTGTCGGCGGTCTCTTCCAGAAACGCCAATACCTAAGCGTGTGAAACTGCTTAGCTGTCAAGACCTACTAATTTTCTGACTGTGACTGTGCATCGAAAGAAGACAAGCATTCACCGAGTAAAGGAAATGAGGAAAAAATCTTGAGATCAGTAAAACAAAACTTCACAATACAGCGTTGTTTGGAAAACCCATGCAAAGTCAAAAGTGAAGAGTTACATAAAATCCTATACAGCGAAGCTGTTTTCTAAAAATGTCGACTCTGAGTATTTTACGAGGCATAATATCATGTGAGGCCAAGCATTAGTATTCTCCAACAACTCCGAACTCTCTCTAACAATTTTTATTGGAAGTTAGTTTGCGAGGCTCCCACAAAGGGGGTCTATGGGTCATTGAAAGCAAGTAATATTCTCTTACAAGTCTAGTTCTTCACTTTTTTCTTCGTTCGTTCGGACTGCATTGTTATCGCAGCTAAGTATGGAGAAGTGCGAGCGTCGAATTGTACTGATAGCTATCAGAGGCAGAATTGAGGTGTCAAAGCTATACGTGATGTATGATAGGATTAACAGTAACCATGAGAAGTGTGACCCAGTAACAGTGTGAGAGAAATACCAGTCCGGTCGAGCTCCATTTCTCTTGTACGTTGTCTTTTCTAAGAGGAAAATTTGCCGAAGGCATGCGCTCGCGCGGTGCAAAGTTAGCAAAGATGAGCACAAAAACTTAAAAAAAAGTGAACTGACATCTTTAATATAGGAATCAAGAATGAAAATTGAAAGAGTTCATTCAAAATACTTTAAGTAACTCCCGTCATGTCTCAGAAGGTATTGAATTCGAAACACTTCCCGAATAGTTGAAACTTCTAGTCCAAGGCTACTCTTAAATGTCGATGATGCTTGAGAAATAACTCGTAATAACCTAGGTATGAATATTTTTAAATTTAACTGTGACTATTACTGTTTCAGTATCTCCTGCTAAATATCAGTTCGTTGCAGAAGCAAATGAAATTGTTAATTTTAAAGTCCATGCAAGCGGTTATGCAACTTAGTCTGGTTCAAGTATAGAAAATGAACGAATTTATACTCTCCCACATTTGCTCAATATTAAATGTACGCCAAAGAGCAAAAGTAGGTGGTGTTGAGAAACGCAGGTGGTATTGACATACTGAAATTCTTTCCATGAATAATGTACAAGTTTAACTCTGTCTTGCTGGTACACCTAGGGAATTAAGTTTGAACACAGTTGCGCAAAACAGAGCGGGCTCTCACACATAAAATACTCGCGCTATTCTGCTGAAACTTTGAGCGATTTGGCATCTCAATAGTTTTTCATGTATTTATTTTGAAATTATCAAAACTTAGGCAATGATTACTTGGCCGGTGTGGGACCTTAAGGAAAAAAGTTGAAATTTCCAGACACCGCCGCGTGTTGCTTCCAAGAACATGGGTCGGGTGGAACCGAATGTCCCAATCGACTTAGAACGGCAGGTATTTTCCCAGATTGTATTTCACTGACTCATGAGGCTCCTATTTGTGGTCTCGTCGTGTGTCAGGGGAACGATGGTAAAATTCCTGCCGTCTCTCAACCACTCCTGGGCTATGCAAGACTTCAAAATCAGCGAGTCAATTACCCCATGTACTGAATGTACATCACATTTGCATTAGTAAGAGACCTCATTGAAGCCCCATTGTTAAAGTCCCATTACGCGGGCACCGAAGCCATAACGCAAAGATGGAGAGAGCGCTGACCTTTCAGCAGCTGGCCAGGACGCCGCCACGCTGTCTGCGTCTGCGCCGCAATTAAGGCATCAGCGTCCATTTATGACCGCACAAAAGGTCGAGGTATTTTAGACATGAGAGGCTACATGCCTATTATTATTTCCCTCTTTCTTTAAAAGCTTGTAGAGAAAGAAATATTTGACGCAACCCTAATACGGAGCACGGCTAAGGTCGCGGGGCTGGAGAAACATTGCGAGTGCAATTCCTGAGCAGTTTAGACAGGATACATTCGCTTCCCTTCAGAGAGAGAGAGAAAGAGAAAGAAAGAGTTACATTAGGTTTAAAAATATCAAATTCGACATCATCATGCCAGTATAGGAAGTCTGCAACGTTTCATAAAAGTTTCATTGTTGTAAACTGGATTTCCGTCTCACAGGGTTTTAAAATCTAATTCAAAAGTCAATCTAATCATGGCAGTGTAAGAAAGCTGTAATGTTTTATGTTTTCAGATATTTATTTCGATATTTCCGTAGTAAATAAAAGTCATGAAGCCTATATCAAAAATAAACTCGATCATTATCGAGTAAAATAGCTGTAATTTTCTTTACCTTCGGAGTTTTGGATTCGTACTTCTGTAGCATATCAGAGTATTGAGTCCATTGTGATCAGAACGAGTTCCAAATTGTCTTTATTGTACATCATCATTGGGACAATTAGATGCTATTTCACGAGTTAAGCATATCAATGATAATATTTGTCAATGTTAACTAAAGAGTTTTCCACACTACAAGGCATGGAGGAAAGATCTCTCACATAAAGTAATGATTAATGAACTGTTGTCATCTTTAGGAGAGCACAAAATAATTCTCTTCAAAAATCATAGGAAATAAGCACAAGTTGCGGCTTCATCAAAATGTACAATCTCTTCATGGCCCTATTTGAGTAACTCACTTCCTCTCATAACAAACGTGAGTCAAAAGACCTACAAATATACTTAAATAACTTTAATGTAGAGTTATTCAAGTTTTAAATTTCTTTAATCAGTTAAAGTTTCAATAGAAGCATTAATTTTCAGAAAAAAAAATCATTTGTGCACACCTCTTGAGCATTAATTCGTTAGCATTAATAACAAAGAGAAACTGAAAATAATTGCTTCAAAATTTACAAGGCCATTTCAAGCATTTAACTCATCCCTGACATTGTAACGGCCGCACTTAACATTGGTAATTAGGTAGGGGAAGGTATACCAAATATAGTTCAGAAAACATATGATTTCAGTAGTCCCAACTAGGAGACAGGGATTTCTGCGATCTGTTGAAGCGTCGAGATGGTAGACGACGAGCTGAAGTTTTAAAGTTATCTCTAAATTTTAGTGAATTAGAGACCACTAATTTACCTCACCTTCAGGAGCTTCGAAAGTGAACAAGAGTTGCGGCATCCCTTTAACCTAATAACGAAGCTGAAGCCTAGAAATTAAATAAATTTTGTTCCACAAAATACCCGTGTGCATTACATACAAAATTCTTACCTGCAGTAAAAGGAAGTAACACTTTTTAATTTTTACGTACACGAGAAATACTGAAACATGGTAAGAGTCCATTATCCGTTAGTATTAAGAGTCCTCAAGCACAACAGATGATGGGCTTGAGGTAAAGGACGTAATATTATGAGAAAGTAATTTTTTAGTATATCTCAAAACATAAGCCTATATATGTGCTGAAAAGCTCAATTTCATATATGTATGTGTGGCTGGAACAAAATTTTCCATGACTATGAAAATAGGTAAAGGCAATTCTTTCCACGAGGTGACCTCAAATCCCAAGCTGCTTCGAAATGTTAACTAAATTCTCCACATTTACGACCACAATCCCATTTACTTTGCTCCTGCCGTAACGTAATCCAAAATTAAACGCTCTCGTCATGATCCAGAGCCGCTGAGCTTCTGGATGTTGGAATAACCCAACAATCAAAAATGAAGGACGAACCATGGCTCAACTAAAAGGTCTGATCTAGGCGAACATTTCGACCGCTGTAGTAGATGTCAAAAAGGATGGTTAAGCTCTAAGCTGGAAAGGAAAAACTTTCTCTATCGAGGGTCCAATGAATAGGCGGAATCATTCAATGTCATTGTTCTTTGAACTCAGACATGTTGGCTGAGCAGTTAAGAGTCCAAAATGAAGTCGAACTAATTTTAAATATCTGGCAAATCTAGTGCAGTGATTTCAAAAATGTAATCTATTAATACAGTAAATGAAAACTATCAAGAGTTTCATAGTCAAAGGGACTACAAGTAGAGTGAGAGAATTTTTGGAGAGCCCTACAGTGCGTGAGCATTTTTTTAGCTCATCAAAATCTTAAGAACACTGACAAAAAAACAACGCTCCGCTCTCTGCAATCTCATTCTAAAAGAGTGCACTTTCGACTAGCATACATAAGCCCATTTTTCAGATACCCAGAAAAGGAAGAAATTTATCAGCATCCATAAAATTTTTTCAAATTTAAAGCAGACATTTGCAACAAAAAATCTGATTTTCTTCGTATAGGTCTATCGAATCAGCTTTTTATTGTATCAATACAGATTCTTCCGATGGCCTCCAAACGTGTTCTACAGTTCCACCCAAAGGCATGCTAGGGCAGCTCCCTTGCTTTAATGTTGCAGAGCACAAAACCACTTACGCACGCATAGTTTTTATCTTAGCAAGAGTGAGTTTCACCACTATCACACTCACAATGTTGGTAGAATCCCTGAAATCCATTTTCGTACAGCCGAGAACACTAGGAAATTTTTGCATTTGAATTGACAGCTGTGCGCATATGAAGAATAAGGTACGCATAAAAATAGATATTTTAAATCGTATACGTTAAGCGTTTTCAGGAAAAAAAATAATTTGAATTAACGCACTGCTGCGTTCTGCCACTTATGAAGGTATTAGTGCAGACCATTAATGGTAGCACACTGCGCAAATTATGAAGTGGTCTTAAGTTAGAGCGAAAGAAGGTCAAGTGACAAAGGGCTTTCAGCATAAACCTCAAATACAGGGGTGTCAGAATAACCCATTTTATGTAGTACCGGTAGACAAATTATAATAAGCTGGAGTATTAGCAGTGCAAGCAAAAGTGGAGAGCTGTCCGTGTGAACAATAAAATGAAATACTGATGATGCGAACAATAGAATTGGTGCTTCATAGTTCATGTTTTCAACTGAAGAGCTCTCAGTGACAACTATTCTGTCCTGGACCTCCTCCACTCTGGAGCGTCCGTCTCTCTTCCCGCGCCGTGGCCGCATGAGCTACAGCAACTTCTTCGCGAGACGATTACCTACACTGCTTTCTTTTTCTGGAATTACTGAAAAATCATGTGATGAGGTGAATTTAATCTGTAGATCATAAATTCATTTAGGCACACTTTCCTGTATGTTAAAATGATTTGTTTTTTCTTTTCAACCAACGATCTAACGGGTTTGTTACGACCCTGCGGTTTACGGCGAACCACTCGGGAGCCCTTGTCAGTAAGACATAGAACCCTGTCATGTCTAGTAGCATTTCTGTCCCACAAAACGTAAAAGTTGAGAGAAGTCACTGATTCTTTTATATTCATTTGATTAACTGAAAGCATCAAGTCTCGAATTCTTCTTCAATGCAATTGAACGAGCTCAAATTCTTTTGTAAATCTGCCCTGTGAAGTGTGAAGCTCACCACGTAACATCCCATAATATCTGCTCAATACGGGAATCTTCGAAACCACAGGCAACCTCAGACTCGCTAATAAATCTCAATTTTACCGTGATATTATTTACCTGTTTGTTTTAGGAAGAGAAAGTTACCAGTTTATTTTTTATTGTAGAACTACCGAAAGTTACAAATATGTGATCCCGTAACCGAAATTTTGCACCTCATTACATGCCATCTACTATTGCAGTAAAATATCGATTTCATAATGCCAATGTATCCACTTTGATGTAGTGGTCGATTTTTGGTCGATTAAATTCATTTAGGCGTTACAGACTTGAAAAAATAACGACAACAATGATAAGATCGATGTGAAAAGGAAGTACTATACTATACATATGATATCATCGTAATAGAAATGGATTAATGACAAATGAACTCTGTTAACAATAAAGTGGAGGGTACACAATGTAGACATAAAACCGAGGGTACAAAATGCAAGCCACAAAGCGCGGTGATCATCCTGCAAACCATGAGAATTGCTTAAAGTGTATGCCTTACTGCGGACACCTTTCAGCAGGCATCGGAACTCTCGGCGTCGTAAAGTGGGGTTGTCGCAATGCGGTACATAAACACATCAGAGCAGCAGGGACAGCGCGCTTGCCTGCAACCTTTGTGAAGACTCACTAGCTCGCTCAAACTAAACTTTCAACTAAAGCTAGTTGAAGTCGTCGCTGCAGAGTCCAGTCTTGCCACTTCCTGAGTTCTATTTTCTCCATTATTTCATAAAAGTTGATACAGTATGCATTATGAATAATGTCGCATGCTCTAACTTGCTATTTTGGGCCTTTAAAAATTCGTCGAAGTTGGGTACAAGAGGGCATCAACATCGTTCAGTAACTTTTACTGAATTAAAAATAGATTCACTATTGAAAGAGAACCAAAATTTCACAGCGTACATTAATGTTAATTAATGTACATTTGTTAATTTTTCTCACAGTTAAAGATAGAGAGTTCTTAATGAACGTTAACCGTCGTCTAATTATACAACCGGGATTTATCAGTCTTTTAAAACTCAAAGTAAACTAATCAGGTGGACTCATTTTCATGCTTTTCTCTCAATCTTCCATTCAACCATCAAGATGACTGTTATGATACCTAAGTATTGTGGTTTACATGCCCATTTAGGATTCCTGAAAAATGAAATTGAAAATTGAAGAAATTAAGAAAATCAATGTACTGTTATACATTGTATGCTTCAAGTTTATAAAAAACTGTTCTTCATGCTCTGATTACTAAACCTTCTTCCCAATCATTCTGGCAGTGACTCAGTTGTACCCTACGAACGAATTCATTTGCTTGAGAAGAACGCAATTCACAGGCGCCATTTGAGGAGGCGCTGTGCGCTGCTGCTGCTTAGTTTCTACTAAGCTGATAATATTGTTCACCAATTGACGCACTGCCCAAAAAGTATCTCGGGACAAAGCGCCTTGAATGCAACGTATCGGAACTCAAAATATTTTTACTCATAACTAGCGAGCAGTAATTCTTTCTTAATTAATTGTTATTTATGCGTATGAACGACAGAAATTGTCATGTATTTTTCCTGCAATGCAATCTACAACTGCGTTCAAGAACGTCAAAAATATTGTCAACTAAGATAAGAAATTTTAAAATTGAAAATAAGAAATAAAACATAAAATCATTAAAAAGTGATCATTTGCATCCTAAATTAACATTAGATAAAATAAACATTCAAACACTCGTAAATTTTACGAAGTTTAGAAGAGCAAGTTTACATGTAACATCACAGTAAAATTACCATCCACTTGGAATTTTCAGTACCAAAATAAGACAAAATGAATTTCCTGCTAAATAGTGAATAAAAAATATATTTTGAAACGAGGTTATAAAATCGAGTTATTAAAAACAAAATACAGTAATTGAAACAGTCATTTTGGAACAGTCAGTGTTACCAATAGGAGTCTGAGAAATAATTATGTTACCAAGTGATGAGTGAAATACGCTACGAAATCTGATTCAAGACGAGTAGTTCGGAGTAGGAGTTTCAACTAGTGATAAAATAATAAAAATCGAATTAAAAAAATTCCCGGCCGTTCGAAGTCCTCCCAACGACGGTCTAAAATTATAAACCATGACGCAGCACAAGTTCAGCAGTGCCGATCTATTGCTATTTTTGTTAGATGTAGCTGAAGCTTGAATATTTCCTCCATGAAAATGACAGAATAGAAGCAACTTTAATGTTGACCGATAACAACTGCCATCGGCAATTTACAACTCCATTGAAATCAGCTAAAAACTAAATCACATGATAGCTTCTCGAACGAATACAACTCGACAGACGCAAACAGCTATGAGGCTGTCAAAGAAATTGAAGAACGTTTACCAATAATTACACGATGACGATGATTGGGATTGTTCAGTAATCGCGCACATTTGTTCTCAATTTGTAATGACTTAGCCCATCTTTTTCCAGTTTCATCTTCCTCTTGGATAATGTTGTCATAAATACATCATTTGTCATGACTATTGTTGTTGTTAAGGCTCACGGACACCGCGTGTTTGTGCTTTTCCAGGAAGGGTGAGAGAATGTCTAACAAGTAATGTGTTTGCAATCTACGAAAGAATTTAATGAAAACAATGGAAGGTTTTCGAAAGGCTTACCTTTTATGCAGGTGTTAGAAGGTTGAGCGATTACGGCTCTGACGTATTAGCGTTATGGCGTGATTGCACTTAAATATTCCTCTTCACTAATTTAATTTCACTTCTCAATATATAAAATCAACTTGTCCTTTTAAATCTCATCAATTGAAAAAGAATGATCGTTTCACGATCAAGACGTTCAATGCACTTCACCACTGTTTTCAAATGAGGAGTTGCAGCAGTAGAAAAGATTTTATTTAACCCTGAGGGAGAATAGATAAAACCATTACAGCTTCAAAAACTCCTGACGATAAATAATAAAGAAGTTTGGTAAAAAAACAAGCCCAGTTGAATCTTACGAATAACAGTTAGAAAGTCTAGTGCCTGAAGCCTGGAAATTGAGATGTATGTATCTGACGAAGAACATGTCACTTCCTGAAGACATTCCTATCGTTGGAAACTCATCAGGGGCGCACAAGTGACAGAGCAACACTCCACACCTTGCGCATCTGTAAGCCGGCCAGCCTCCCGCCCTGATTAATGAGAAGAGCCCCTGCTCAACTGTACACTCCGCACGGGGGTTGTCCTGCCTGCAGATGTGCACTGCAAGGCGGGCCCTGAGGTACAGGTGAGGCTAGCGGGGACACGGTCACATTTATACACTCTGGGCCTCCAGTTCACCAGGGGTCGGGAAGTACCCTCGGCCCCGACCTGACCGCTGCTCGCGCCGCTCAGACGGACTTTTCCGGCGCGCTGTCAGAGGCGGTTACGTGTCCCGAAGCGTTTTTCATTCCTAGCTTAAATGATACAAATTTATAAATTTAGCGTTTGTTGACCTCACCCCCGGTAGAGACGAGTATGTGCGTTTTCATTAAATGTTCTTTGTTGTTATCATCGAATACCCTCGTCTAAAACTTAGGCTTCGTACAACAGCTATATAAACGTATTTACAAGACGATTCTGATAAACTTTACGCCTTCCTTCACGAGATAGGAGTATTCTCGCAAAATTGTACGTCTAGCAAAGGGGAAAAAATGCTCCGAAAATGAAATGCATTTTCCGAAGTAAGAGTTGGAAAAGGCTTGCTCAATTGCCGGAACTCCTTGATTTAAGTTTTTCCTTGCTCATGTTAATTCATTGTTTCAATTATTTTCTTTGTTGCGTGAAAGCAACTTAGGTTTCAGTTGTTATCTAGTGTGAGTTAACAAATAGTTGAGATAAGAATACAAATTAAATTCATTCCATGCATCGATAACGAATTGCAAAAGTGTAAAAAACGGAACAGCCAGCCAAATCTCGCGAAAATTCTAAACCGATCAGCTAAGAATTTTAAAATAGAAAAATTTCTTCAAATTTCACCTTCTAAAGAACGTTCACATGGAGGGCGCGGCAAAATTTATTCATGATGAAGAAATAGCGTAGCGGCTGCTGAACTTACTCAGTGTGGTACAGGTTAGGTTAGGAGAGATACACAGAATTTTAATGAGTTACGGAGCGTCACCAGAAGCTATATTTAGTAATGAGCTACCACATGGCGAGGCAAATGGCGCGCATTTAAATACACTCGTTGAGCTTTGCATGATAAAATATGCAGGAGGAGACCAGCAGCGCTCGCCAGCCAACGCAGTGAAAATAACATTTTTGTATATATGACTCACATTCTGACCGCTGCATGATCACGCGCGGCTGAGGAAGATGAATGAAGTCGTTTGAAGAAGAATTTCTGACATATAGGTTCCGGTCACTGTATGATTGTCGTTAACCTGAGAATTATTATGTTCAATTTTATGAAACCATTCCTTATTTATATTTTTATAAAAAAGATCATAAAGATCATCTTCAACATTCATCTCAATGCCAAAATTTTACGAAGTGGTGATAACAACAATTTTATACACGACTTTAGACTCAAAACACACGACTAAAAATAAGCAAAAATGTGAGCTACATCAATCTATTGTAAGTTGATCCTCATACCCTCATTGATATACAGTATTCTAGCTTCATCAAGTAAAATAATGCCATGCGGTCTTCGAGGTGACCTACTAACATACAGCAGGTAGCAGCGTAGTTTGTAGCCTAGAAGAGAGCCTGTCTCCAGTGAATTCGATCCCACATGCGCGCTAAACTAACGTAGGTAAGGGGGCCGGCTTGTGGGAGCGGTCGCTTCTACCCAATGGCAACAAGCTCCAGGGAGCGAAAGGTCTGAGAAGCCTGTCATTCTTTTAGTATTCTTCAACGAAGAAAATCGTTCTAACGCATGTAGAGGAGTACGACATGTTTCTACGCACAAATCATGGCTTCAGAGGATCTACGCCTCAATGGGAGTAAAGTGTGTTGGTAGAGAAAAACATTCAGCCAAATAAACATTGAAATGTTTTAGAAATGGTACTGTTAGTAAACGTTCTCAGTAGCATCGTTTCAAGTTTTGAAACGATTTTGAACATTTATTTCTCACTATCCAATGGTTCATTTACCAGAAATTAACTAAGAACTAAAAAATACCTGGATTCAGTTTTAGTTCTACTTTACATCATCGTAAAGTCAACAAGTGTCCGTGTCCGAAAACACAAAAGTGAGAGGAATGAGATACGATGCCAAAATTGTATACATATGCAAAACGTGAGTTTTAAATCGAACAAAAAAGAACTTTGTAACGACAACAATAATTTTGTTTAACACTTTACAGAGCCTTCCATTTGAGTCGGGGCATCAGAACGCCGAAGCCATAACTCTGAAGTGGAAATGGCATGAGATATTCAGGTATTTTCCCCTACCCAATATAGGTGGACAATTATAGGAAATTTCGTCCAGGAAGAAGGGCTCCCAGTTCTCCCTCCCTGCGCCCTTCAACATCAGACGGCATCATCCTCGAGCGAAAACAGCAATGAAACGAACATCCGCACGTTGCGTGCAGTGGTACGGGACGCGAACGTACGGACTAATGCCCTGAATCCATACCGACAGACCTGTTTCTGTCCAAGGAATCCTCGAAAGTTAGCATGTGTGACTATATGCTTAGAGTCAGCGAAGCAAATAATTTAGACCACTCGTGACGTGTCAGAGTTATAACGTATGCGTGAAAATTGCCTTGAATGATCTTTTGATCGTCGGATTTTAGCATTTCTCAGCCATCACAATTAACAAGTAAAATGGAACATATAAAATTCACCAATACATTTTTTTACCCATATCAGCAGACAATCTCTCTTTCTCCCTCTCCCTTACTCTCTCTCTCTCTCTCTCCTTAGTATCCCAAATGGTTGCAGAAGTGGGAAATACCACGAAAACTTAACCAAAATTTTGATCAATGATTGGAGAATGATGGAATGATACCTCTCAACAATTATTCAGTAGTACCTATTGATGATATCTTATTTCGTGAGTAATTATTTTATATTTAATGTACAGGGTCTTTTTAAATAAAACACACAACCAAAGCATTTAATAACTTTCTTTTGTTATCGTCAGATTATCTTGTTCAGTGCTTTGTATTGATTTGAGAAATGTAATCATCTTATGTAGAGAACGAAAATAACGGATAAAATATATTTATTAAAAATGAATCAAAGTAATAATAGATTTTTAGTGTCAAAATGATTCGAAAATATAACCAAGACCTGTCATTATTTAGTTTAATTAAATTAAAAAATTTGAAACTTCATTAATAAAAGACCCGTCTTCATGAGGGAAATTCGGCCTTTCTTGGTCCTCACAATTGCGCACTTTTTGATCGTCTGATTTTTATTTTCATGATAGGATAACATCGGAATAAATTTCAATCTTTATCAATTTATTACATATAAAGAAGAGAAATTTTTTATGAATGGTTACTGATCAGGTGTCCAGTTTACATCGCGATTGTAGGTATGGACTGACCAAATGAATGGAATGAATGGATGAAAGTGGTAATCTACGAGGAGCACAAGCCAAGCAAGGCATTAACAAACAAATACACAATGAATCCTCCAAGCTCGTATTTGCTGATCAGAATTTTTTTCAAGTAAATACCTACGCAGTTAGATTGACCATCAGATTATAGTTGGATTGGCCGGAAGCGTGGCAGTAGATTCCAAACGTTACACGGACACAATTTTCAAGGCAATTAGCATTTTCCAGACCTTTCAATTAATTACAAACTGTCCAGTCAGTATGGCTCACGTTCCTACGGTTCCCAGCGTGAGTTGCATATTCTACGCTTCAGGCAAGAGGTAGGTGGCCATGGGGTAAAAACATGTAATTCGTGATCCTTCAGAAGGTGAGTGTTGTCCCTGCTGATAGATACATCACTCGTTGCTGTTGAATTGAAATGAAAAAGCTAATTTTTCAGCCCAAAAAAGAAAGAACATGAGATAGAATGTGGACGAATTTTTCTAATAACTTATTACTAATGATTTGAGGCAAAAATAGTGATGTTCGGCTTGAACATTACCAAATTTATAACCCATTGGTACTTTTTTGCCTGACCTTTATGATCTCCTAAATATAATTTTTATATAGGTCAGCCCAAATCATAGATGCAACGGCGAAAACGGTAGACTGGGAACTGTCGGCCGAGTGAGGAACTATTTAAAGTTATTTCTTTTCCCAACGAATAGAAGCTGTTTTCGAACCGAGGCCCCTTTGCTTGAAAGGCAAGCACAACTGAACGACGGTGACCACCGAATGACGTGAGTTGGCAGTCAGTTTTCCCACACAATAATCACAGGCAGAACCCATATCACCCTACTTCCACCATGGGCTTTCGAAGTATAGCACAGTAAAAAAATAAATAGTGGAAGACTAACTGCAGTTGCAGTTGGTCATCTGCGCATTTTTTATAAAGTCGCTAGACTGCATACGAGTTTGATGCTGCTCAAAATACCACTCCCGTCAAAATTATTCAAGCGATTAACCTCGAATTTTACCAATTCTTGAAAAGCCCCATAGTTCCAAGTTGCACGTGTTCACGTGACTCGTCCAAGCTTTTTCAAGTATAGCAGCTTTAGTAATCAGGGATGGCTACAAATTTTCCCCTTCTTGATCGATTGATGCAATATTGGCTTCAAATTATCCAGCACAGCCGTCATGATAGGATACCTAACGAGCGTGTGCTCCACCAGTTCTTTCGCCTCGCCATAGCTCTTTATTATTACATTCACCGCGGAAATGGAATCCAAGATGATGCCATCTTTTTTTACTCACTTTATTAACTTGAATGTTGTATTATTCTAGTTCTATGAAATAAGAGAAGCAAGAAAAACTGTGTTTTCGAAATGATGATACATGAAGTTAACAAAATGTTTTAAAACTTCCTTAATGTAAAACTCCTCATATCTAGTTGATGGAAATGCTGCAAAACATGTTTCAACATTTATGACAACGGTTGAATCAGCAGAAAGTTTAGGTGTGAAAACGTGTTCCGTCAGTTTGCTCAAATCAGGAAAAAGAAAAGACAAAAAACACTCTACTGAACAGACGAAAATACCTCCATAAGTGATTTTCAAATGATCATAAAGAGTCCGTCAACATAATTAACGGAAGGCAGTGTCCAACACAACTGTCTAGAACAAATGAAGAAGTATATACGCTTAAATGAATCTCAATGCAAGTTTATTCATAATGAAATATATAAAAATAGATGAGGTAAATGATCCATAAATTCCACGTCCAAGATTAGGTTAATTTTCATTTATTTAGAGTTTGGGATACAAAAAAAATAAGGGTGGACCTCATACAGAGCGCGGCGCAGGAAATGCACTCAGAAAGTATTGATTTCTGATTCGTTATATATACTATCTACTATTACTTACCATTACTATTTGTTATATATATTTATATTAACTTCAAAGTCAATTTTAAAACAAAAAGATCCAAGAAACTCAGGTCGTGAATTTACTGTGTTGATGAAAGTTGACGGAACAACCAATCAGAACCATGGAGATCATCAAATATCATACTTCGTTCGCCCTATCTTTCCCATCAACTGGGCGCTTGAATCAACAATATAAAGGTGCTCTCAGAACTCTCGTAAAGAAGCGAACATATATTACATGAATCTGAATTTGTACTTGAAGTGAAAACTACAAAGAGTTTTTACGTTACGAAACCAAATCATTGTTCAAATAATCATTATTTTATTTTCATGACAAGTATCAGCATACAGTAATTTTATCCTGCATGTGCAACGAAATTCAATAAGAATGTTATCAGATTAGAGAATTTAGAAAAAACTGTAATTTTTCCTGTTACTTTCATTGGCAAGTGAGCAAGTCCTTTGGACTTAGAATTTATATGTTATGAAAAAAATTCATTTATTTGTCTCCAACAGCATCACAGCCATTGTATAAAAAATTATAGTTTCCTTTAAAAATCTTCGTAACAGTTGGAGAGAATGAGCTATCAAAATTTACAAAACATTAGAAATCATTAAACAATTGAATTATGGAAAACAGCAGGAGTCAAAAACAGTAGAAGCCTAAAACAGTAGGAGTTGATAAACAGTAAAAGTCAGTCTCGCACTAGACACTTCGCATGCGTGCCAGTTGACGTTATGCTGTACTGCTAGTCTCACAACTTTTCGAGTTGGACAGACGAATGCACAGAGGAGGCAAAGTGTCTAATTATGGAGTAAATTCGATCACTTAGTTACTCAGTCGAGGTAGAGAAATATCCACAATTACAATAACTTGGAAATTGCGCAGAATATTAGCTAGTTCCAATCCAGAGCTCAGAACAAGGATATGAATGCCACAAATAATCTCGTCGAGGAGGCGCAGCCCATTTAAGGCATTCTCTGACATTTTTGACGGAATGGGTTGCAATGATGGAAAAGTTCCCCGTAAGTAAAGAACTCGTAAACCCGGACGTGCAACGTGAAAGAAATGGTATCTACATTAATTTATACAAAATAAAATCGGCATAAAAACTCAATTAAATCGATGTTCGAGGCAAGTCGCTGTATTTGGACAAGCATTAAAAACGAAACTCATTACCAGATCCAGTGTGACCACACAAACAGGCGTTTTACCGGAATTTCTAACACCACGGAATCTAGAATAAGATTATGTTCTTAGAAATTACCAAAGAATGTGAAGCAAGAAGTCACAAAATATTCCAGTAATTGAGTTTGAGTGTTGTTCCTTGTACGAGCGCGGGCCGCACGTACTTTACGTGGCGCCGGAACGCAGAGAGGGCAGCAAAAATTTTTTAGCTGGCATGAAAAAGCCTCCGGCGCCTTGTAGGTGGTAATCTACGCTGAGCACAAGCCAAGCAAGGCATGACATTAAAAGAAGCGCTAAGCAATTATCAGAAAAGAAATTGTTGAAGGGGAGATAGTTTTTTGACATCCGAAGAAACATGGTGCCTTTAATTTCACTGTGTTATCAGTGGGCAAGCCTTGCTCAACGAGTTTCGTAGCTTTATTTTTTGTGGCTCATCTGTAGTCTTTTAAGACCTTTTGGAAAGTGAGTCAACAAAAACAGAAAGTTTTATTTCATAACTGCAAGATGGCGATACAATTTCTGCTTCAACTCAGGCTTGACCGACGCGATCTTTAATTCGGATCAGCAACAGAGAACTTTCCGGTGATATTTCCACTGGCATCATAAGAACATTCATGCACTTCAACCAATGGGACTCCCATTTGGGAATCCAATATCACCTAGACAGTCATTAGTAGCAGCCGAGGCCCACTGTGGTTAGGGAGCGCCGCCTAAGTTATGCGTAGAACATAGACGACCGCCTGCATGGCTTATAAGGACATCAGGCGCTGATATGCCAGGCCGGTCGGGAAAGCCGACGCGCACATTCAGCAGGCCTGAGATCTCTATTCTGCTGTGACTGCGCTGAGGCTCTCAAGCGTGATGTACTGGCGAGGCGCACACCAACAGCCTTTCTCTCCTTGACAAGGAAAACCCATGAGCACGGTTTAGAGAAGAGTAATCACCTGGTAATTTTACTAATAATGATGCCTAGTAAATATGAACCAAGACCTCTGGTTAAACCCAGTAGTATTACAGTGACTACTGTTAAATCCTCAATTGGAAAATGTCGAAAATATACGCCTAGTGAGATGCATGTGAGCCGGGACAGTGAAACACAAGTATGTGCTAAAGTCGAAAACGGCTCCGGTTTGGAGTGCAAGGAGACTGAGATCAAGAATATAAGATATTTATCGCTCAAATATACTGAAATAGAAGGGAAGAAGCATGAGCTTTTGGTCGAAATAAGAGTATATTGTGGAATCAAGTTTGAAAGTCACGAACAACATGCATATACCTATATCACAGGTTTTAACTTTGATGTCTTTGCATCACGCACACTTTTTCGCGCTTGCCACAAATGAGCCAGTAAAATTTCGTAACTTTATCGAGCCTCATGATCATGTCTACTCGTGTTGATAGTTCATGCGAGCGAAAAAGCTAGCAGCCCCAAATTATCCTTTAAGCGCAAACTGTTTAGATCATTCCATTTTTCATTTGTTTTTGTTTTTCAATTACAATGAGTTTCAGCTTTCATCTTCAAGAGTAGGAGTAAAATGTTCCGCATTCGTATCGAGTGCGATGGATTTCTACGCGCCCACCAGCTAGCTCTCCATCCCTCCAACAGGATTAACTCCATCATTTTGAACTTCAAACAAACAAACCGCAGCAAGGAGGAGTTTGCAAAGCTACAGCAATTGATGCTGTATATTAACTAAAATAGAACTCATAAAATTCACTAATACATTTTTTCGTCCATGTCAGCTGACACGCTTTCCCTTCCTCTTTCTCCCAAGTATCCCAAATTGTCGTAGAACTGGGAAATACCATGAAAACTGGATTTAAATTTTGAACTATGCTCGGAGAATGATAGAATGATCCCTCTCAAAAATTATTCAGTAGGATTTAGTTTCAATTCAGTAGTGGTAGTATCAAAAATTATTCAGTAGGCAATTGATGATATCTTATTTCGTGAGTAATTACTTTATATTAAATGTATAAGGTCTTTTTAAACAAAACGCACAACCAAAGCAGTTGATAACTATCGTTTGTTATTGTCAGATCATTTTGTTCAGTGCACAGTAATGACTTGGGGAAAACTAATCATCTTATGTAGAGGACGAAGCTTGATGCTGAGTAATAAGAGAATTTTGATGCCAAAGTGATCCTATGTTAAAAATAAGACCTGTTATTATTTAATTTAATTCAATGAAGAATTTTGAAAATTCATTAATAAAAGATCTCCCTTCATGGGGAAATTTGGCCTTTCTTGATCCCCAGAAAAAAAAGACATTGAGATTAATGCTGCGCCTTATACGCTGAGTCCATGACTCCACATGTGCAGAGCATCGCTGAAGAGCATAAAATATTTCTAACATGGAGTGGGTTGCTTGATTCAATTATATCTACAGGTTTTATTGTAAGTCCCCTGGATCATTTAACACAGTTTTGAAATTGATCATCGAAAAGAATACACCGCAATCCTCGCAAGTCTTTGATAATCTAGAAGTAATATCTAGAACTTCAAAGCTGCGAGATTTTTCTCTTTACTGAATAAATCTTCCAAATTTTGCTCGTAGATAAGAACAGGTCTCGATGCTGAATCAGAAAATCTTGCAGGGAAGGACCGCCAATGGAACTCGATCACGTGAGGTTTCTGTTCCCTACACAGCGCTGTGTATGAGGTGTAGCAAATCTACTCAATTGCTCGAATAACATTTGAAGTTTTCTTAACAGCAAAGGAAATGATACTGAAATTAAAATGATTGAAAGTATTAGAAAACAAAACCAAGTCTTAGGATGTCAAAGAACTTTATAATGGGAATCAACATGTTTTAAGATTACTGTCCCATGTAACTCTCAACTCATGATATGACGATTAGCAATGCTAAATATCAGTAAGTCCGCTCACAACTTACCTAAATGTCCCTCGTGTGTTCTACCTTATCTAGGGCCATCAGATACGGCAATATTTATTCATAATTTAGGCACAGTTACCATAAGAAGGAGCCAACAGCAGGTTAAGTATTGGAGCAGCAAAGCCCGCTGATGTGAAATAATTCGGTGTAATAAAAGTAGAGCCAGGACACTGCAAACACATGGAACTTGTAACAAATTGGGCTTTATTACTGTTCGTGCGTTCCTTAATCACAACACTTTCATTCGACTCATTCCTTTATCTCAAGTATAAAAAAGAAATTAACAATATGTTCATCACTGTTGAGAAACATTTGCCAAAAACACCTAAGAGTTTTTCCATATACTTCTATGGTACGGAAACGTTCCTAGTGCGCTGTGATTGATAAATCCAAGTTCAGAAAGCGAATTATGCCGCATACGTGTACAAGTTCTCCCCAGCTCTAGCTGTGAACTTTCGAATTTTCACTACACTGACGGCAATGTACAAGTGCCAGCACCTTTCAAAATCTTCAGTTCGAGATAAAGAATTTCAATCATCGAGGTGCTTTCAAAAACTCAACACTTCAGGAGTGTTACAATACAGAACGAAAATGAGCCTATTTTTCCTTCACTCAATGATTAATTGATGCACCTCAAAGTGTGGTATTAACACATGGTAAAAAATAGTAAATAATTATGAGGCTACCTTTGATAGTAAATTTATAATCTTTACCACAACAAGTCATACTCAAATTAAAGTAAAAATACCTGCAATGATAAAAGTACTGAGTTTGACATGAATATCATTGACCCAAATGACTGCACATGTAAACTGACCCCAGAACACCATCAGTTTCGAGGAGTCACTACTCATCACGAGACGATCTATGGCACAGGAAGCAGATGCATTCAAGCCCACAGCGGAGGTTCGTTCCTTCATTCGACCAGGAATTTCCAAGCAAGTTCGAAAATGTTGCCCGTCAGCGTGAGACAGGAAACCGGCCTAAGCTTGCCGACAAAATGAAGGCTGCGTGCGCTGGTCTTCATCGCTAAAGAGTGGGCCCTCTCAAGTGCTCAGGAATATCGTCGATGCAAACAAAGCAATTGAGTTGCCACCACACAACACTTTTATAGTTGGGCCATAAATGAATTCCTGTATGATACTAATTGTTTTTGGTAGAGAACTATTTATTGCTGTCACTGAAATTTGAATAAACGCTGTGAACAAACGCTGTTAGCACTATTAATTTTAATTTCTCTACCCATTTAACCACTCAGGGTAAGTCTAGCTCGTGAGCATTTGCACGAGATTTAACGTAATTGTTTAAATTGTTGAATTTAAGTAGCTCGGAAAATTTATACACGCGCAGTGAATACAAGTGCGGTACTTATAAAGTCGCTTTGACGGCGGCCAACAGGATCTTCAGTTTAAGTAACCTTGATTTTTACTGCTTGTGCTTCACTGCTCCTGCTTCCCCTTTCATAGTTGGTTAAATATACCCTGAAGAACATTGCATTACTATAGCCAGGCTAACGTATAGGCAAGTCCAGATGGAAAATACGCTAGAAAGTATTCACCACAAACGACGGTGAATTTTTTTTTATTGAATTTCTCTTTCCAGTATTGGCAAATGACTTCCCATTAAAAAATAAACGAAACAATTCACCGGATATTAGTTCACCAATAAACTTCAATGATCGCGTCTGACACACACAGAGAGGCAATGATGGATGTTGCAAGAATACGTTGACGCATCTTTGATTTATCTTACTCAGAACATTCCTAGCAATAAAGCGATCTCCTAAAAATCGAAAAGAGGTAACAGTCGAACTCAATATTGCTGGAGTTACGGGTTTGACTGAGGTTATTTGTAATCATATTTAGCGTTGACAAATCAGAAGAGAAGTTCTATTTTACCGTAACAACTGTACAGAAAACGGTTCTTCGTTTCTTAATCCGAAGGTGGAAAAAATTAAACTTCGTTCCCGGATATGGTCGAGCTTTTTCTTCACTAGCGTGAAGCTAAAATCAATTAACTCCAGTTTTATCCTCTTAGCGACCCTAACGTGTGTTCAGTTCGGCTTCAGTTCAGTTCAGTTATGTTCAGGATGTCCGTTCCAAGGAAAAGAAAGGATAAGATCCAACACCCGAGTTAATCAATAAAAATTTGTTTTTTCCGTATTCGCACACATTATACATAATATTTTTTTGAAATTTATGAGTGAGACCGCCCTGAAGTTTATTTACTGTTTTAACACTGTCAAATTCCCAAGTTCATGAAAAAGTATTTGTTCCACAAAAATTTATAATCTTTATGTGTTCGTCATTCCAGAAGTGATTGATTCCACACCGTCCCGTTGCAAGGATGAACGCTGCTCGCGGTTGTCCGAACGGAAAAGATTGCTACACCTTCGTCCTCAACTGCTACCAGATTTTAATAATTCATGTCGTAGCAGTACAGCTGGCAGCGTAGGTTCTTGTGAGTTAACTTGCTTGTGATACGCACTTTGTGGCGCATCGTATCGTTTAAGACTGAGGAAAATGTCTGAACCAAAAATAACAGCCGGGAATTAGTGAGAATGAATTTCAAGATAACCCAGGACTTGAATTTTTCCGTTTTTAAATTTTTGAGTCAGGAACTGGCTCTCAGAAAATGTAGTCGCTGCTAGCACAGTGAACAGGTTCAAAAATCGTCTTGACCATTATACTGGGTTGGCAATCCTCTATTATTCTATGATACGAGAGTTAAATGAAAAACTATTTGCGTAATTCAGTAGACATTATCAGCGAAACCTCGCGTTTCTAATGCGATGTTTTACGATTCTAGTGGCTATGCCTCATCTGATGGTAGCGTGAACATGGTTTGGAAAAATAGATAACCTTGACTCTGATGTTACTAAAAATGCGAAAAAACTGTCAAATCATGGCACCATGCTCAGTGTAACGACCACGTTTTGGGATTTCATGTTATCAAAATTCTTGTCACAAAAATCCAAAATTGATGACCGTAAATGTGTTTCTTAGATATCTGTGTGTGATTGGTGTCTGACAGCACGGGACTTGAGATAGCACAAGAATTGGCCACTTGGGTCGCTTCTGTTACCATATTCTATTCTATTTGTGCAGCCAAGGCGAAATAGAAGAACTTGCGTTGCTCAGTGTAGAGCAACGATAATGTAAATTGTGTGTAAATCAAGCGTATTAATTTCCCAACGTTGCGGCGTCAGTCCGTGTCTTGAGTTTTGGTGACGTGGCACTGTAGGCGGATATGTTGGTCAGATAATTGTTTGCGCAACAGAATTATTCTCAGTAAATCTTATTTCAGAACCTGCCAGAATCAAACGCTGGAGCTTTCCCCCGGGCACAAGAGAAAGAACTTCGATCCGAGAGCAAATTTAATATTCCAGTTTTCTTTCAGTGGTCCGTGATACAGATAATCTGAAACATTTTTAGAACCGCAAAACGTTACACTTGACTCAAAGGTCTAAGAATAATACGGCCAAGGCCATTGATTGCAATCGATCAGTTTGCCGCATGTTACGTAACAGTTTTCCTACAAAAACGTTTGTCAGGGAGTAATTTTAAACAACCTTAATTCGAACTTTAAGACTGCATGAGCGACGCAAGACCATGCAAAATTTTTTGCTCAGATCAAGTCTTACCAAAAGATAAAATACTCATTCTATCACAGAATTAAAATAAGTGCATGTTTAGCCTTCATTCGATGGTGTGATAATGACATAATAATTCTGACTATTCCTTTCTTAGATACCTAGATAGTCCGTCCGTTAAGCTTTCAGTAAGTAGATGTATATAGATAATATAATAATAAATAATACATAATAATAAATAATTCATAATAATAAATAATACCTAAAAATAAATGATGCATAATAATAAATAATACACAATGTTTTTCTCTAGAGTTGACGAGGCCGACTGTACACGACTCGTCAAAAATAACGGGATTCAAAATTCCATCTGAATAAATCCTCCAAATGACGGATGCCAGACAAATGTACTGTATTCATCCTAATAGTACCCACGATTAAAATATTCTTGTATTTGTAAACTGGTGTAACTCGAAATACACATACGGTCACTGAGCATCCTGAAGAACGTCTCAGACACTCGCACCAACCAAGCAAGCGACGACTGTGTACTATTATTTAATTATTATTAGCCAAGAAGTCTTTGAAGAAATTTTCCATATCTTTTTCATCGTGATAAGCAGCATTTTTTTAACAATAGATTCAATTTTTATGCAGTATTTTTGATTTAGAAACAAAAGTGAGCAGATGCCGGATTTTTATAAGAGTTGAATGATATCTTTCATACCAACCAAGCAAGGAGATTCCCATTGTAATAACATTGGAGAAATTGGGCACAAAAAATGCATTTATTTATAAATTTATTGAGACACCTGGCGTTTTATTGTACGCATTGTGTTTTTTGACAGGCGTTATGCAATCTGCCTTATCAACTCTAGAGAACATGAATTTTTTATTTCTTCCGGACTTTATCTAATTTCTCCTTTCTTATTTCAAAAAAGGGTGATAAAATAAATTATAAAAATCAACTCTAGAATTTTCCGTATAATAATTCATTGCGAAAAATTCGTATTGTTGATACGACTTTCCTTACTAACTTACCAGATAAGTAAATACACCATTTTAATATTTTGAAATTTTTAATTATTGCTTGACATGAATGAAGGCTATGATAGGCTATGTTAGGTTAGCGTAGGCTATATTAGGTCAGGTTAGTATAGGTTTGGTTAGGATAGGTCAGGTTAGGATAGGTTAGGATAGGTTAGGAAAGGTTAGGATAGGTTAGGGTAAGATAGGTTAAGCTAGGGTAGGTAAGGATAGGATAGGTTAGGTTTGACTAGGTTAGGATAGGATGGGTTAGGATGGGTTAGGATAGGTTAGGCTAGAATAGATGATATTGACGGAATTTTTTCACGAGTACACGTAGCTCAACGATGACTGTCCGTAGAATCTCCACGGGTCCTACCAGTTATTATGAATTTAGAAGCTAGTATTTTATTCCCGTAGTATATAATATATAAACACATTGGTCAAGAAAATTTCATGCAAATAATTTTCCTTTCTTCAGTTCGTGCCAACCTTGACTTACTGTAATTCATAGTTTTCCACCTATTTTTCAGTGGTAATTCTTTGCGTATCATCTTAGTTCAAGATTTCTCTCAGACCTGAATAGTTTGTGCAATCTTGACAGGACAGTATTTTAAAATTTAATTTCATCATTGCAGTACAGCTGGCAGCGATAAGCTGTGCTAATTTGACTTAGCAACGCTATGAGGTGTGACAAGTAGCGTAGCTAAATTTACTTGAATGAACTCTCGAGGCCAGTTGTGCCCTGCAACGACTTGGAATTATTTGAAAATCTGACCCATGCAGATCAACAGAATGTCGGAGCGCATGAGCAGGGCTGCAGTGCTCGTCGCTCAGTCGCCATGAAATGAGGGCGTCTCGTAAAGTTTTATCCAAGAAAACTTATTATTACTAATGTTAAAAATTTGAATGATGAAATTTGATGCATAGATTTAAATGTACTCTATTATAAATTACATTAAAGATATATGGAAGTGACTTTTTTTCGCCTTGATCATAAGATCCACAAGACACGTAACTGAGAACATGAATTTTGTACTACTTCCTTTTTCAAAGCAGACCATGACGACTATTAAAGGGCATCTTTCAGAGTGGTAACACTGGAGCGGGACCAAAGGGGCGACATCACTTATTGTATGGGGTAGAAGGGCAGTCTATTGAACTGGACTAGGACGAGGCCACATGATCTTGTACAAAAACACTCTTACATGATACTTGCACCTCTGCTGGGTCAAACTCAATGGGAATCTAACGGGGCTCCGTCTTGATTGATAGCTTAATTGGTTTGAATGCTTCGAGATATCTTGGATAACGTATCTCCTGCCGATATTTTGATGTAAACTTGAGTGTTCATTTTCGCTCTTTCCATGATGAAAATGACAGAAGACTTAGATCCATCAGTGGCTTCACCATCACTCCAACTGGTTTGACGCGGCGGAAATGGGCACGATCGAATGCCTTCAGACAAGTGCTCTGTATCACGCGCATAAAGACCATTATTCTACGAGATAAGGTCGAGACGGCTTTCACTGAGAAGCTCTTCTCGTCAGACCAGATGCTGGCAGTCTCGACGGCTGGCAGAATCTCCGCTAACATCGTTTTGTCCAAGCTGCTGAAAGAAATTGTTTGTGCTACTTTTCGCATGCACTTAATCTAAAGTCATCTTAAATTCTCTTTACATAGATGAGCGTAAAATATCGAGCTGTCTTGCTGTTTTTCTTATGCTTCTAAAATGATTTCTCGTTACTCTCTTCTTGACCACCATTGTAACTCTTTCGGTGTGAATAGATTGTTATTGTCAACAAATAGGCTTTATAGAGATTGAGTTAATTTTGATATACAGTTTTCCTACGTAGTTAACAGTCTTAAGTGACATACTCAACTCTTGATTATTTCAGCAGTTTTCAAGGGAACTATTTGAACATGCTCTGCTTGGACATCATTTTGTTTGAAGTCTTGTTTACAGCCTAATCAAACAAAAGACGTTTGAGCTCAAGGCTGTCTAGATGCACTATACAAAAATTTTGGTATTTTGTCGAGATTATAATCCTTCTGATCAACAGGAAAAGTGGGTAATTATTTTTGAGCCATCCGTATTCTTCTCTATACAGCATCTCTCGCAAAAGATGGGGTTTCCAAATATTAATTACCCATTAAGTATCAATCGAATATACTTGAACTTAAAATCTCATTTTGAGCTTCAATTTATTTTTCACTAGTCACAGTGATTAAAGCAATGGAATGGGAACTTCGTCAGTGAAAAATAACTGAACATGCTCAATAGACATTTTTTCTAAAGAGGCTGACTGGTTATAGGAATCGATTCAACAGAGTGTGGTGAATGCAAGATGGAACTCAATGCCGCAGAACTATTTTGGTAAAGAACTGTTAAAAAGAAGTATTTGTAGATCATGTCACTGGAATTGGACATAGGGTAGAATGGTCACCACGCAGCCCCGATGATTCAATACGATTTTTTCCTCATAGATTACTTAAAAACAAAGTTTGCGAAACTCCTCCAATCGACTTGTTCAGCTTGTAAGTTCATGCACAAGATTTATACATACCATCCAAAATGATAAGGTTCGTAAAAACAACTTGTAATTGTTTTCAAATTCGATGCCACCAATAAAAGTTCGGTGTAAAAAAACATGTCGGCATTTTTGGGAATAGATACAGAACTGAAACATGAACTTCAGTGATTAATTATTTGCTATAAAAAACTTTTGTTTTTTCTTTCTATGATACTTCTCATCGCTTTTTCTTTCG